>JAOTAY010000008.1:7358868-7379653 GCA_025629805.1 Erythroxylum baracoense | reverse complement strand
ATTGTCTCCGTCTTGAAGACAGAAATGTGTGTTTTCCTAATTTCTCCGATTGATCTCACGTGTACCCGTTTCTATGGTTCACCCTTTGTATAGAAACGGGATGTTACAGCTTGTGTAAGAAAGTTAATCTTCGATATGTCTTATATGCTCTTAATTCATATCTTTATATATATAGATATATATTTACACAAAATAAACAAATATATTATGAATTAAGTATTATGCAATGTATATTCTCCATCAGAAAATTTCTTATTTAAATATGACATTACAACAAATGAACATACAAAGAGAATTGTTTCTTATGACATTTCAATAACTACGTAAGCCTAGTAACTTCACACGTCCAATATACACATCTCTAAAAATTGGCTTTTATCATAGGGTCTACCACCATATCTCACGTAGATATATATTTTATGTTCACTTTTCCGCATGCGACTATATCTTTCATATAATTATACTTAGTATTTACATGTTTGGTTTTATAATGACTTTTGGGATCTTTTGTATTTATGATTGTTGCTTGACTATCACAGTTGATAGTTATTGGTTTAATTTCACTTTTAGTGACTCTCAAATGAACCAAGAAAATCATTAAAGCCATATAACTTCTCATACTACTGTTGAAAATGCTACAAATTCAGCTTTCATTATAGACAATGCAATGTAAGATTGCTTCTTAATTTTCCATGATATTGCTTCATTATTGAGTAGGAAAATAAATATGAAAATAAATTTTCTTTCATCTAAATCTCCTCTCCAGTATACATCCGTATATTATTGCTTACATAGATCATTGCTTCGATAGCTTAGTGCATAGCCGATTGTACCTTTTAAATACCTCAATATTCTCTTTATTGCTTTCTAATTTGTTTATCCCAAACTTGACTAATATCTACCTACCATTCCAATAACATAACAAATATTTGGTCTTGTATACATCATAGCATACGTGAGACTTCCAATTGCATTGACATAGAGAATTTTCTTCATTTATTCCCTTTCTTATGGCGTAGATGAGCAAAACCTCTTACTGAGACCTTCGCCTTTAGTAATAGGATTATCTATTGGTTTACAATCTTGTATATGGAATTGTTCTAAAATCCAATAGATATAAGTTGCTTGAGAAAGTGATAATGATCTTTTCGAATGATCTCCTCAAATTTTAACTCTAAGAATGTATGAAACTTTACCCATATTTTTCATCTCAAATTCACATGACAACCAATCTTTGATTTGTTTGATAAACACTCAGTTATTACGAACGATCAAAATGTCATCCACATATAAAGATAAAATTGCAAATTTGTCTTTGGATCTTCTAACATATGAAAGTCATATGATATGATTACATTAGGAAATTATATATACCACTCCCTTGAAGATTGCTTCATACCATATATTAATTTTAATAATTGACACACTTTATATTTTTGCCTGTCTCTTCAACCTGCAAGTTATTCCATATAGTTTTCTTCTTCTAATTCTCCATTTAAAAAATCAGTCTTTACATCCATTTGATGTAATTCAACATCCAAAATGGATATTAAAGCCTAGATTAAGTGAATTAAAGCAAACCTTACAACATGTGAAAAAGTTTCAAGATAATCAATTCCTTTTTATTATATATATCCTTTCCCCATAAGACGTGATTTATATCTTTCGATACTACCATTAACATTTTATTTATTTTGAGAATCTATTTGTTTCCAATTGCTTTACGCCCATTAAGGAGATCCAGTAAGTCCCATACTTAATTTGAGCTTAAAGAAGTCGTTTTTCTTATTTAATTGCTTTCATCCATTTTTCTTTCGTAAGACCATTAAGAGCCTCAGGTACATTTCTTGGGTCATCATCTTCTTACGGGATAATCATGTGAATTTCTCCTTCTATTTTAAAATGATGTCTAAAAAAAAATCCTCAGTTACCATGTCAAAAATGGGGTTCATTAGAAATAGATTCATGTGCATTCTAGTTACTCCTACTTGGGTTATATACCATTGGTAAACTTTCAGTGGGTTGTAATGTAAATTGATTTTGAGTTAATTCTACCACATCCAAATTGCTTCTACTATGTTGAGATTTCCCATATTGATTCCTCATAATAGAATTATGCTGATTAAGTGTCTCCTATAAAAATAGGTCTTTTCTTATTTCACCTTACTTCGAAAACTCATTCTCTAAGAATGTCACATCTCGTGATTTAAATTTAGTTATACCTTCACTACCTTGTTCACCTATGAACACATATCCTTTTGAGTGTTTAGAGTATCTAACAAAGATACTTTTCTTCTCTCTTGGACCTAGTTTCCCATATTTATAAGAAATAAACAGCATATACCTAAGGTTTAAGAGTTGCCATATCAAGTTTTCTATATGGCTATAACTCATATGGGATACTTGTAACTAATTTGGTAGGCACTTGATTAAGTATATAAGTAACTGTTAGCAATGCATCACCCCAATAGGTGATTGACAAATTTGCTAGTGTCATCATGGACCTAATCATTTCTAATAGTATTTTATTACATCTTTTTGCCACACTGTTTTGTTGTAGGATTCTTGGAATAGTCAAATATCTCTCTATTCCTTTTTCATTATATAACATTTTGAACTTATTAGATAAGTACTCTTGTCCTCTACTAATTCGGAATGCTTTTATTTTCTTTTGTAATTGATTCTTAACTAAATTCATACATTTGATGAAAAAATTCAATGTTTCTGATTTGTAAAAAATCAAGTAGACGTGACCATATTGAGTATAGTCTTCTATGAAAGTGATAAAATACACAGCCCCATATCTTTCCCTTACATTCATTGGACTACAGATATCATAATGAACTAATTGTAACAGGTATGAAGCTCGTGTTTTGTTTCTAAATAGTTTTCTAACCATTTTACCAGCTAGATAATGTTCACACATAGTAGATCTATTTGACTTAGATTACTCAATAAATCCTCTTTAGCTAATCAGCTTATTGATTTTGACCAATATGGCATAGTCTAGCATGCCACAAGATTGCATCATTGTTAGAAGTACTAGATGATGCAACTAATGTATAACTATTATTATTTGTAGTCACAAAATCTAGTATAATAAAACCATCAAACATAAAACCATGACCATAATGAATATTTCCAAATTACAAATCCATTCCATCATTGTGGAAGTTCACATGAAAACTAAGTTTAACTAACATTAACATAGAAAAAAGATTTCGTTAGATCTGTGCAGTATATAACAATTCACATAGGATGAGGAGTTGACTATTATGCATGTCTAATTTACATGTTCCAATCCCCTGTACAACTACTTTGGAATTGTCAACTATATAAACCATTTCGTTCTATATAAGATCTTTCATAATTTTATGGAGGCATCTCTATTCTTTACTACATAGTTGGTTGCTTTTCATTCAAAGGATGCGATTCATTCAAAAAATAGAACAAGAAACATTCATTAAATAAATATGTGTTATATTATTATACCTTTTTAAGCTCGCTGCAATCAAGATCGAAGTGAACCTTATTTCCACAATTATAGCACTTGACACGTTTCATGTTCCTCTTCTCAGAGGGATGTTTACCTTTTCCATTTGTTCGCATTTGGCCTCCTTAGAGTCCTGAGTAGATTGGTGGTGTCTTTTGTTCTTTATCCACTTATGCCCACTATGATGCTTACACTTCTTGTTTATAGCTCCATGTGAGCTAGAATCAATTGCATATACCTCAGAAGATGTCTTTGAGGCTTTCAAACACTCTTATTATAATATGATATGCCTTGTAGCATCTTTTATGGTCTTGATGCTATCATTATAAGTTAAATGCATCTTTATATGCTCCTAACTCTGAGGCAAAGAGAGAATTGCGACTTGTACTTATTGCTTATTGGATAATTCATGACCAACATCCCTTAGCTCACTTATCATATTTGACATTTGCTTCAGATGCTTTTACATTGTAAGATTTGGGGCACTTCTTATATGTATCAAACTTGATAGTGAGTAACCATACATTGGTTACTGAGTTACTCCCAAATCATGCAGCTAATATATACCACATGTCCTTAGCAATTTCATGTTTTCTGAACTCACACATGATGTTTTTATCCATGTTGTTCAATAACATAATGTGGGCCAATGAGCTTTTCTTCTTCCATAGCTCATATGAATCACGGTCCCTTTTATATTGGGTTGTATTTCCTTCTTTAGGAACATCCATGGTCACGTTCAATGGCTCAAAAGCCTCTCACTCCTCTAATACATATTGGATTTTCATGCCCCATATTTCATAGTTATTGGTATTTAGTTTATCACCTTTATTGAGTTTAGCAGCAATGTTCTTTGAAGTAGTAGCTATTGTTGAAATACTAAGTTTCTACAAATAAAAGAAAATTATATTACACACATCACTATTATATAAATCATGTAAAGAGTTACTAATTAGATTAAATCAAAAGATCACATGTGTGTTTAGTTATCATTTATACTACAATTGAGTACAAATTTTCATACTTTATATGAATTCATTATGTACAACACATATCATTATGTTATAAAATATCAAGCATATGTACTTGTAAATGATCAAACTACAAACAACTCATTACAACAAATTTTATATAACATAAATTGTTTGTTCAATATACAAATTTTTATAAGTAACGAATCTTACATGGAATAGAGTTAATAAGTTTATGTGACAAAGTTCATGAGACTCGATATCAAATCTTTCTAACCATTTTTATTGGGAAACCTATAGGGTACGAAGTTTTAATTAGTTGCCCTCTTTGAATTTCTCTCATAAATGTCATCACGAGCCAATCATATGTCTTCAATTTAGGTGTTTCCGAATTTTAGAGCATTCTCAACAGTTCACCTTCAGGTTATGGCAATGTTGAAAGTAAAACCATATACTTTATGTTAACTTGTTTGTAAGCAAACAACCATTGAAATATAGTTCCTGTATCAAATTATTAATTGTAATCACATGTTGTGTTAAGTCTTCTCCAAGTACCATGCATATATTAGATAACCGTGCTAATATGATGATAACACGTCTCATCGATGTTGTAGTATGGAGAAGTCTGGATGTCCTCTGAATAATTATCCTTCTTTTGAAAACAAAATTTCAGGTATTAAAGACTTATATACGAATACCCATACGTAAACAAATTATATTACTAACATATTAGGGAACCCTTGCTTTTGGAATATAACTTATAACTCTAACTACCTAAATTTGTTTACTTAGAAACATATTTCTAATTTAATTTAAAATCTAATGACTTTAGGTCAATTAGAATTGAATTATAAACTTATTTCTTATTCTTATTACACTAAAAAGGTCAATTTATTTAATTTTATTATTTAATTAGAATGTTATTTTTAATTATTATACATAATGTTTAATTAGAAACTCATTTATAATTATTATTCCACACCTATGATCTTATTAATTTAAATTTAGTTAGAAACTTATTTTTGATTAATATTGAACTAATCAATTTTAATTTTATAATTCACTTAGAACCTCTTAAATTCATAAGAATAATACATATGATTTTGGAAACTTATTTCTAAATTTGAGTTATTATATTATTTAATCTAAAATGTATATAGAAACTATATTTAGTTAAAAGTCTAAACTTGGAGTCCAAATTTTGGTTCATATGGTATAGTTTTTCTAGAATCCAAAATAACAGCCCATGCACATCCTAAGGCTTGGTCCATCTAACCTCAAAACGCCAGCCCATATATCCATTTTGTTCTTATGCTTTGGCCCATCTAAGTGTGTACACACGTCTTAATAATGGTGTCCTTAAGCCATAAGCAAAGATTTTGAGGAGGAACCTCCACAGGCAGCAAGCACTCGGTCAATGGTGGCAGCAACAACAGAGGGTGATGGTTGCAATCAGAGTCGCAGCAGAAGTGAAACAGAGTTGATACAAGATAGTGGATACAGAGAATCTAATTCCATTCATCAGCAGCTTTTCCATTAAAGGAACAGTTCACCGTCATCGGCCAACACCTTTTTATTTTAATTTAAATAAAAAATTAATCTCATTCAAGAAAACATTCCCATTAAGATGATTAAGTATTCACGTGATCAAGATAATCGATATTTATTCTAATATTATGTATCTTTATCACTTTAGAATTTACGGAATAATTAATCAATCTAACATAATACAATTTGATGCATATTTAACATACCAATGAAAAAATATTATCTAACACATAATAATATGTAGATAAAGAATAAGATCTTTCATAATTATACGCATTATTAAAAATTATCACTTACTTGATGAGTTTCCACATATTAAAAGATCTTTTTTTTTAAAACATCAATTTTTTTTTCTGAATACTAGATTACTATTATCATCTTATCTTTAGGAAGTTTAAACCGTTTTATATTTGCTTTTTAACAGTTAACGTCGTAGCCTAAAAAATCGGATGTGTTTAATAGTCATCATAAAGCATCCATTTTTTTTCCTTTCCATGTTATTTATTTTCTTTTCCTTCAACATTTAATTCTCGACTTTTGATAGGTTTTGTGTTAATTAATTGATTTCAAAAGAAGATCATAGTCAACTATTGAGATTATCATTTAGTGAAGGAAAAAAGATACCAAATTCATATCCTAAATTATTAATCAAAAGACGGTGAAGATATTTATAACATAAATAATTGTGTTCAAAAAATGAAAAATCATGCAAACCTTATCGCGTTAAATCCACTTTTTAATATAGAATCACAATGTATTTAGCTTTCTCTTTCAATAGTTAATAGTTAATTAGTACTTGGTTAACTAATATTCAAGTTACCACTCTTTTTTGCTTACCCATTAATTCATTCAACCTTGGGTAAACAACATACTAATACTCAAATTAATTTAATTTAACTGCATCGATTAATTAAGTTAACAGTAATTTGATTTCAAATATGTACTTTTATTGTGATTTTTTTAGTTTCTACTTTTTTTTTAAAAGAAAACAAAAAGTTGTGTAATTTTTAATATTAGTATAACTACATTTTTGTTGAGAAAAGTTGAACTTGAAGCTATCCAAGCTAACCTTGCCTTGCATCCTACTGCCCGCAACTTATGGAAAAGGGAAAGGTGGCACTTATCAATTATTTGCAAACTGTGAGCAATCATCATTCCTTGTTGGAGAGCAAAAATTATAAGACCTTAAAATATACTCTAGTTGAAACGATACATGTTCATGAAAGTACATGTGAGATAGGAGTTAAAATTATGCGATGAGTTGAATGTGAAAGGTATATGACTTGAATTTTGGTAATGGTGGACTATAGTTAGTAAATTGGAATTAATTGATATAGTTAGAGAATTGAAGTATTTAAATATATATTTGGACAAGGAAAATCTTTAAGTGGAAAGTTAAGTTGTTACATGAAAATTTGAATGATTAAGCCTATGAGTTAGTGACACGTGGTATAGCTAATGCATTAACATTTGGCATTATTGATTGTGTGACAAGTGGGCCAACCTTGGAATGACATGTGGACTGATTTGTAGGTGATTAATGGCAGCATCTTGAGATCACAAAGGGCAGCATAATTAAGTGTTACATGGCATGACATATTAAATGACACATGCTTAAGTATATTGGAGACACCTAGCAACCAAAGGCGACAAATTTTTTGCTGGAATGTTCTTTACTTCTTTCACCTTGCTTTTCACCACCGAAACTCTCATTCTCTCTCAATTTCTAGACTTTTGCTGGAGTTTGGATCATTAACAATAGGAAGCTTTGTAAGTTATTCCATTAAGAAGTAGGTCTTGTGAATTTGTGTATTATTACTTTGTTGATGATGAAAGTTGCAAATTAAACCTAGGTATGTGTTGGTTGTTTGAAAGCTTGGTTTAGCTGGATTTTTAGAGTTGAATTTGAAGTTTAGTGAGGTAAGGAAGTACTAAACTTGGAATCATGATAGAACATGTCTTGTTTGATGTTTGAAGTGGATATAATATGTACAGAGTTAATAAAGCATTGTGGTTAGGAACTTGATAGGTGATGGGTACTCATTAGGAGGTGTGTTTCCATTGAACAACCATCAGTTTTTCATCCATATCTTAACTGTAGACATCAAAATGGGATGATTTTAGATTCAGATTAAACTAGATACATTTATCTACAACTTGCATGAAGAAGTCAAATTTAAATTTCGTTACTAAGGGTTTTGAAATTTAGCTTGAAGTTGAGTTCTGGCTTTAGCTGCAGCATTGAAACTTGTGTCCTATTTTTCAACGATTAAACTGTATTGCTTTAGATAGAATTAGACAAATATGTCTTCATGAAAGTTGTAGCCTATTCTTTTAGCTTTCTAACGGCATAAAGTTTGAAATTTTTAAATATCGAGCTTGAGAGATATGCTCTTTTAAGTTAGTGTATGCAGTAGGCATACACGATCGTGCACATGCACAATCGTGACCACCCCATGTCTTTTCAGGATTGCATGATCGTGCTTCCTTGTGTGCATAGCCGTGCATTTGTGGTGCATGCCCGTGCATGATCATGCACAAGCATGATCGTGAACCAGACCTTCACACTATTTTGGACAGTCTTCAGTCTTTTGAGCATAAATCATGGAATACTGAACCAAATTGAATGATTTTTGTTGCGTTTGAAACTTAAGACATAGAGGAACATTTTTTAGAGAACTTATTGTCTAAAAAGGTCAGATTTTATGTTAAAATGACCATATACATTTGACCTGAAACTATCCTAAGAAAATCTGGAAAACAATGCTAAACTTGATTGTGTAATTGTTGACATATATAAGGATAGGACTTTCAACAATGGTTGAATTTAACTTAATTGAGATGATATTATAAAGGTATATAAATTCCAAAGACTTATGTATTATGATTTGGATATGGATGTTTGTGAATTGGGAATTTCTGTGATAATATTGTGATAATTTCAGACCAATAAGTTCGGACCATCAGTTGTCTGAGGAGTTTGATAGTTGGGATTGTGTTGGAAGTGCTTTCTATTTGTGTGACTAGACGTAATTGCTGAAATGAACCTGTTTTGTTTTAAAACTGTTAAGTCCTAGTTGTGCGTAAATAGGCATGCCTAGAAGGGTCTGCAGCTGCTCCTAGACACATTTAAGGTGTCAATACTTTGGTATCTTCTGATATTGATACTTCGATGTCTGAGACATACGTCTCTCCTGATATTAACACTTCAGTGTCTCCTGATATTGAGACTAAGCCTCTCCTGTTTTGTGATACCGATCATGGTATCTCTTGTATTAGTCTTGTTATCCACTTATGTATAAAAGATTAGCAGTCTAACTTGTTTTGTATTCTGACACATGTTCAGTTCTGATATATACAAAATTTTGATTTGCTGCTTAAATTTGACATAAGATAAACTCTGAATTGATACAAAACAAAGTCTGCTTTGATACAAATCTTATTCTGATATGAAGGGTTTATATCCTATACTAATAATTAGTTCTGACATCTGTACAATTTGTTTTGATACTTAAATGATTGGCATTAACATGAGAAATATTCTCTAGTGACAGATTTTATTTTGTTCTAAAATCCATTATGTTTGAATTGTTCTTTAATATAAACCTTCAATGATTGCTTATGATATAATTTGATTCAGTATATGTGGATGTTAGGTGACTGTTAAACAGTTACCAGTTTATGTATGATTTAGTTAATCCCCACTAAGCTTTATGCTTAGCACGGTGGTTTTGCCTCGTGTAGGTTCAGATAGGAGGGTTTGAAGATTGGGACAATAACAACCACAATAGCCAATGAAGAATGTGTCTTGTTTTGGAAATGTATATTTAGATTGTATGTATAATATGAGACATGGTGTATTTTGTTAAACATTTGTAAATATTGTAATACAGAGTATATTTGAACTTAAAAATATGTACCGTTTTGTTAAAGGATTTATAATGTAGAACCTTAGTTCAGGATGACTTGACACATATACCCGAATGAATTTGGTGTACTGATTAAATTCTGTTTAAAGTCAAATATGTATGGAAAAACAATGATTGGTTGTTTGAGTTCTGGCAACGTTTTGTATTATTTTGATATGTTTTAAATCCTATCTTAGGCAATATCTTCATATCTTTCTAGGGGGTCTGTGGGTGTTACAGCACTGGCTTAAGGATGGTGATCAATGCACCAATTTTTTATTTAAATCCGTCTTTGCTCGATGCAACTTCAACAAAATCTACTCAATCTCATCTGCCACAGGTGCGTTACTCTCGGAGCCTCAAGACATTCAAGATGAAGCTACGCACTACTTTACTTCTCTTCTAGGCTCAACTGGCTAGTCGAATGTCTCATTAGATGATTTAAGGTCACTGAACTTACAGCAAGTTTTTTCCCAAGATTGTGACCTTCTTACCCAACCTGTTGATGACAATGAAATTAAAAGACTAGTCTTTACTATGGATGATTTAAAGACATCGAGTCTAAAGGGCTTTGACGACCATTTGTGAAACAGGCTGTCCGGGAATTTTTCACCAATGGGATCCTTCTTAAGGAAATCAACCGTACTTTTCTATGTATGATCCCTAAAACTCTCAATCCTTCTACATTTGGCGATTTTTGACCTACCGCATGCACCAACTTTCTCTATAGGATTATCTCCAAGATACTCGTTACGAGATTGAAAAGGGTCTTATCTGCCTTGATTACTAACAACTAAGGAGCTTTTATGTTGGATCTCCACATTGGTGATAATATACTCATTGTATAGGAAATCCTTAAAGGATACTCTTGTTCCAATTATGCTCCCAACTGCATATTGAAAAATTAAAAATTGACTTCCATAAAGCCTTCGATCAGCTGGGATTTTATATGGATTATTCTCCAGGCCTTTGGTTTTCCTGCTCGGTTCACCAACTGGTTAAAGCAAGGAATCACTTCTGTCTCGTTAGTTGCGCTCAGCAACGAAAGACCTACCAAATTCTTTAATGTAGCTCAGGAACTCCAACAGAGGGATCCTTTATTTCCCTACCTATTCATCCTAAGTATGGAAATACTCAGTTCCCTCATTCAACATAAAGTGCAGATCAATCTGAAATTCAAATACCACTCAAAATGTAAGAAGATTACTCTTCTTAACTTTGGTTTTGTTAATGACCTTCTTCTATTATGTTGAGCTCAAATGTCTTCCGTCCATGCCCTCATGAAGGCATTGAATATCTTCAAAGACTATTCTGGTCTAAATATTAATCTTCACAAGAGTCTTTTTATTCTCTCCAAAGCAGCCTATAACATTCAACCTCGTATTGCACAAGCAACGGGTATGCAATGCACTAACCCTCCCATTATGTATCTAGGCCTTCTAGTAGCCACCAAGCACCTTAATTATCATGAAAACTTATCCCTTATAAAATGTATTTAACGACGACTCTCTTCATGGGTAAACAAAAAGCTCTCTTATGCAGATAAACTCTAACTCATCAAATCTATGCTAAACTCCCTCCATATCTATTAGAGCTCCCATATTTTTCTTTCTCAAAGCATCTTTAAGACAATCAAGAGATTGTTTAAAAGTTTCTTGTGGTCACATTCGGATGGATCAAAAGGTCTAGCTATAGTTCGATGGACTGACATTTGTTTACCCAAGGAGGAAGGAGGGCGGAACATATTTCCTCTCAAACTTACCAATCAAGCCTTGCTCCTCAAGCCACTATAGTGGATTTTGCTTGATAAATGATCAATGTGGTTATGTTGGCTACATTCTTATTTTCTTCAAGGGAGAAGTATCTGGCAAATGCATAAAAGTTTTTCCCATTCTCATTTTCTCAGCTGATTGTTAACATTGCGGGATATGGTTAAAGATGATATCACTACCAAGGCACTCCTACGAAGACGATGTCCAAAGGTAGGCTGGCATAAAATCATTTGGAACAAAGCACTCCCCCGTGACTTTCTTTTTGCCTTTGGCTAGTTATCCAAAATAGATTACTTGCAACATACCGACTATTTTATTTTCCAATCAATTGAGTTTATCCAATGTGTCAGCTCCAAACAGAATCCTAAGATCATCTCTTTTTTGCGCTCTTTTAACATCTGCATATAGGACATGATTACATGTCTTTGTAAATGGAACACCCCTGGTTGCACAGTGTCGGGCATCATAGATAATTCTCTTAGCTGGAATAGCTCGATCACCACATAGCTGACGCCTCTTCATTCTTGTTTTGGGGATATGTGTGTACAGCTTATGGCAGGGAGCATAATCAGCAGTGATTTGCTAATCATTGTTCCACACAAGAGTCTATTCATTCAGATATAATTCGATAACTACGTGAACTACTGATCATGAAGAACATTCACCAACAATGCCCAATTGTTGTATTAACTTCCCTTAATCTTTAACCACGTAATACTTTTATCGCTCTCGTATATAACTGATTATATTTAGACTCTATTCCCTAAACCTTCGTGTAAGGAGAGTATATGGTTTATCTTATACTTTTTTGTCGTCTTGTAATTCTTTTCATTATTTTCTATTAATTTCATTTCAATTTTAAAAAACAATAATAAAATGCTAAATAAGGAACAAAGATTAATAAATTTATTTTACTAATCAAGAAAATAATTTTATTTATTAATTCATTAAATAATTAATATTAATTTATTTATTCATTAAATTCATCTTAAATTTCTTATTGGATATTAGTAAAAATATGAACAATAAGAAATTAAGAATAAAATTTAAAATTTTATCCCTAAAGTATTACTTATTAATTAAAATAGAGAAAATTTTAATTTGAATAAAATGAAATTTTGATTAAAAATCAATTTTTAGTATGAATTTTTATTTTTAGTTTTGGTGTAAAAATTAAAGATTAAAAATAGCATTATTAAATAATTTTATTTTAGAAATTTAAATTCTAAAGTACTCTTAATAGTAAATAATAATTAGTCAAATTATAACTAGCATAATTGGTATCAATAACTAACATTATATAATCAAATAAATTTTATTTTTTTTGGTAGACAAAATAAAATTTATTTAATTAATAATGAAATGTTAAAAAAGAACTTAATTGATGCCGTGGGTCTATCCATCCGAGAATACGGGAGATGACCGATGCATGAAAACAAGACTTCCAGAACAACACAAATTAATTCATCAGACATACATCATAAGCTCCATCGTGCAGGATTCACGCGCAGAATCCAATGATACACGAAATTAACTCAGAATTTGATTATCATGGTCGATTAGGTTGCAAGACAAGGTCGGTTGACATTAATAACTTGTCTTTTAGGTGTTTGGTGTAATTCTTCAAATTAATTAAACGAAGGAGCGGGTTCGGGCTCCGGCCGATTTGGACAATAGCTAGACAGACAAAAAGCTTAAAATTTCGAATCCATGGTTCAGGAGAGCCCCGGTGATCCATAGCTTGAGATTTGGCAAACTCATAACCACCTCACTTTCTTGTGCCTGTTAATGGAAGAATAAACCAACAGTCAACAGAATTTTCAAAGGAAGAGATGCTTTAAAACAAAGACGAAAGCGAAGCTCACGTTTAGAGTAAATGTAAATACAAATCTGTCAGAAGCCGTGGCCAAGGTAGAGTTTTGTAAGTCGAACTTTTTCAGGGACTCCAGAGCACAACAAAGCGAGATTGCAACTCCTTCTCCCTTGTTGCATACCAATCTCGCATAAAACACTCTTTCTTCCACTTGAAACACCTCCATCTGTAAAAATTAAGACAACATTTCAAATCTGTTCAATTAAACTGGTCTTCTCCAGTTAGTGCTCTTAATTTCCGTTTTGATATGCCGAAAAGTTTAAAGGGTCTATTAGCATTTGAATTCTAGTAGGATTGGAGACTTCTAGCTCTTCCATTCAAATTATCCAGGCCAATAGTAATGTTCAGGGCTAGTTCATATCTTATACGTTCTAATAAGACACCTTGTCAAATTATAAGCATGGAAATTAAGAGCCGTCTTAGTGTAATAATAAAAACCTGAATGATCTTTTTGCGTACTTGGTAGCCGTTGCTTCCAGTTAGAATTTTGTCTGTAGTTGTTGTTCCTCTGTATCTTTCTGAATCAGCTAAGGATGCTTCGAGACGGCTAATCTCATTCTTAAGTTTCTTTGCCTGACGTTGGAGATTTTGTACGTAAAACACTGCGTCTCCGATTATGGAGGCCTTGTCCATCTGCAGGATTTCACGGGAAAGATGCTATAGTTAGTGTTGATTGCTTTAGTCCATAATGTCAACAAACTAGTGAAATGCTAAGCAAGGTAGTCATCATTAACGAAGCTAAACATTATTTAACGCGTAAATTAGCCTTAGAATGTACCTTAGTTATATTAGGAACAAGTGACCGTAAGGCGTAAAGTTTCTCCTTCATCCGACCCCTTCTACTTCGCTCCGAAATCAAAGCTCTTGATCGATCAGGTTTTGTTGTCCCATTCGTTGTTCCTGAAGATTCTTCTTCCCCACCATCTTCTTCTTCTCCTTTCATGTCCTTAGGGAAACTTGGCAATGTCACTGGGGCAAGATTTGCATCAGACATCATAGTACTAGATGCGTTAAAACCAAATGCATCTTCTGGGGTCTGACCAAACTCGTTTTCCACCAAGAAGGCATTGAGAAGGTCACAATCGAAACCACTGAATTGGTCTTCATTTCCACCTCGAATTGGATCGATGAAATGATCAATGTTGGCTTCGTCAGTGAATTCATGTAACTCGTAATCACTAGTAGTGTTCACCAAGCAATTCCCTGCAGATGCTTCAACAATCCTATCCATTATTGTTTCAGTTGGAAACTCAGAAGAGGATCTAGTTGAGTAGAGAATGATTAGACGTGTCTGGTGAGGATCTAGTTGAGTAGAGAATGATTAGACGTGTCTGGTTATAAATAGAAGGTGAGAAATCTTGGTTTTTTTTTATTATTAAATTTCAGGTATGAACGGAATAATAGGTCCGTGACGTTGGAATTACTGTTAAACTATTAGGTGGCAGAGATTAGCAAAACCAGGCGAAAATAATTGGATCTAGGTGACCGGTTTCCCCATTCAACTTGACCTTTCTAATTTTCATATTCTACAATCCCACGACTTGTCTTGGCTGTATCTTAGACTCTCTTTGAAATTAAATTATAGTTTTAAAGATAGAGACATAGCATCAGGAATATACCTGAAACGCGCTTCACTTGCATTTCTCCCGTGAACGTAATAGTTTTTCTTCTTTTTTTTAAGTGTAAACAACTAAACATAGTCGTCCTCTTTGTTCCCTGAGATGTTGGATAAAAAATATAAATTTGTTGATCGTTAATCATAAGATCAACTAATTAGAATTCGTGCATGCTAAGGAAAAATTCTCTTTATTGACGATATTGATGAATTTTAGAAAACTTAAATAATAGAATTCTAACTTACTAACATAGTAAACAGTAATGGAATAAAATTTGAATTAAAGAGATAATTTGATTTAAACAAAAGAAAAATACAAAATATAATTTTTTTTAAAGATAATGATAGTGCTTACTTGTTTTTGTTGTGTGATTGTCTATTGTTATTTGTGCATTACAACAGATAAGGTTATTAGCGACGAAACTAATTGTCGCTAAACATTAAATCATCGTCGCAAATACTAATTTGAGCAAAATTAATCATCGCTGAATTCCAGTAGCAAAACAACATTCACGACGTTTTCTTAAAATCGTAGCAAAAATCTTGTTTCGACACAAAAACTTCATCGGTAAAAAATATAACTGACGAGAACAAAAAATGTTGTACATAGTATTTTGCGACATATTTGTTTTGTAGATAAAAGTTTTCCCTACTAAACTGTAGTCGTAGGTAATTATTTATAGTGACGATTTCTTTTTTGTAGCAGAATAGTTTTAGCTACTAATTATTTGTTATAGGTAAATGGTTTTAGACACATTCCTGCAAACGTAGGGAATAACATTTTGTGACGATTTCTTTTTGGTAGCTAATAGTTTTTAGTGACGATCCTGTTTTTGTAGCATAACAGTTTTAGCCACTAATTTGTTGTTGTAGGTAAATGTTTCTATAGACATTCCTGTAAACGTAGGTAATAATTTTTGTGACGATTTTGTTTTGGTAGTTAATATTATTTAGTGACAAAATTTTATTTTAAATTTAAATATTATTATAATTGTTTAAAAAAATTATTTTAATTTATTACAAATTTTAAGACAGCTTGAAATATAAAAATGATTCATTTTATAATTAATGTTGGTGACATGATTTTTAAATAATAATAAATTGAAATAAAATAAACATATAAAATGGAATGCATTTTATATAAAAAATATTTACACATCATTCACAAACTAAGAGTCTTAATCTGAGTCACTACCACTAACATATGCAGAACTCAGTAATTGTTTAATCATCTTTTTAAGCTTGTTCACTTCTTTAATATTACGATCTAACTTGGTCTTTAGTTGCTAGTTCTCCTCTTGAAGCGCCATCACATATGCTAGTTGTGACGAAGATGTACCAACAAGCTTAGGGACATACCCAAGACCTTTGATATAGCCTGATCTTGTACCAAGGACATTGTTGCAAATGTCATCAACATTGGGCTGATTCCTCTCAGACAATGATGTTTGTAACAATTCCTGCATCTTGTCCTACAATTTAAAGTACAAGATCGAGTTAAATAAAAAATTATTACTTAGTATTACATAGAAAAATAAATTGTAATATTAATTTGTTTGTCCTTACATAATTATTTTGTGTCTCTTCAGACGTCCAGCCTTGACCTTCCCTGTAGTGTGTTAGCTTGTATAATGTGATCATATCACACTCTTGTCCTTGCAGTTGTGTTTGACTCTATTATATGAATTTAAAAAATTATAACCAATTAGAAGTTATTGTATTAAGAAATAGAATAATAAGTTAAAAACGTTACACTTACAAATTCTTGTCGGATGATGACAAATGATATGAAGCCAGTGTTATGAGGAGTCTTCATTTTTGCTCTGTTCACCTTAGCTTTCTCACAGTTTTCCTAAATTAAGAGAAGTAGTCATGAAATGTATGAACAAAATTAATTGAAGGAAATATGAAGAGAAAGAAAACAAACCTGAACCTTCACTGAGGCTCAATAATCACACATTTCACTCTAATTTTCTGGAGTCACTGTTCCAGAGCATGTCTCCTTGCCTCTTCATCGGAAGGGAAAGATTGGTAATATTTATGAAGTCTATATCGATGATCCTTCACTCTTTGTTTTAACAGTGAACTAAGACTGTTTGAAACCTCAGGCATGTCGATATCAACGATATTGAACTTCATCTGTGAAAAACACGTATAAGTTAAGTTATTATTATTTTTAAGTAACATCGCAATACATATAATCAAATGAATTGAAATATTACCAAAACTTTGTCCAAAACATTTTAGAGCGAGTTGTCTTCCTTTAACTACCTCACATGCTTAAGGTAAGGCAAGGCAAGGCAACTCATTCCTCACAATGACGTCCAACTCACTAGCCAATTTTGCAGCTTGGATCTTATCCACCGGGTGATGTTGCGTGGGGTTAATCGTCACAGACAACTTGCTGTTCATTGCAACATTCATCCGTTGCAACTCAGCTCCTTTTATCTTACCTCTACCTCGTTTTCTGATGCCAGTATTGAAACCTGAAAAAAATCATAATGAGAAAAATACACTTAACATGTAATGATTAATTTCAGCATAAATGTAAATACGTTTGGTTAATAATAACAGGCCTGAAGATCCCTCATGACTAACAGACGATGTTGGTAAAGGTTGTTACTGACTTTCTTCATTCGACGATGCAATTGCTGGTAGTTCTGTGGGAGAAACTTATTCGATCGTTAACACCCTCTTTCTCTTGTTTCTACTTTATACCATTATAATGAACCTGTGCAAAATGAAATATTAATATAACATATAATTTTAACTGAAACATCAATTTTTCACATGAATATAAGGAGACCAGTAGTCAAATACTAAACATTGGGCAAAACATTCCACAAAAACATAAGTGAAACATTAAAAATATGCATATAGTCATCGTAAATTAACATAAGTAAAAACATCAACAACATAAGGCAATTCTTAACATAACATTTCAAGCAAAAAGAGGAACACAAAATTATGAATATATGTCACCAACTATTGTTTTAAAAAAGGGAGATGTAATATTTTCAGATGAATAGACAAAGAATTTGGTGAACAACAAAATCTATTATAAATAAATTGAAAACTGAGAATTAAAGGTTAAAGTTTGAGAACAGATAGCAAAAGATGGTATGTGCATAGATAACATTCATGGCTAAATAGTAAATTGGGAAAAACGAAAGTGACATTGAAACTCTATTTTGTCAAAAAGTTGAAGGATATAAACTTTATCAACTTTGATATTATACTATAGTTATTTTTTAGGTATGTTTATTTATATAGAAAATTATATTTTCAGCTTTTATGATGTTTGCAATTATGTTTATATTAAGTTGTTAGTGAGTAAAATCATATAAAAAAGGTTATAAAGAAATATAAAGTTGTTAACTAAGTCCAATGCCAAGTAACTTCCATTTAACCAAATCTAAAATTAATGAAGTAATTATGTTGTTTTATAAAGCATATGAATTTAGTTGAGCATTAGTTAGATAAAAAGATAAGGGTTCTAAGAATTGACAAGGATAAAAGTACTTATATGATCAATTTAAGAGGTTATGTCAAAAAATAGGAATAGATAGACAATTAACTATTCCACAAACCCCTCAACAAGATTATGTTTTAGAAAAGAGACATAAAACTTTTCTTGAAATGAATAGGTCTTTGATGTAATAGACAAATTTTCATTTCACCTATTAAGGTCATACAATAATAAAAACCATGTATATTCTTAATTGAGTGCCTATGAAATTAGTTACTATCATATAGTATAAGTTATAGACCTGTTAAAGATTTAATTATCATATCTAAAACCTTGGAGATATGCTTGCATTCATGAATCCTCACATCAATATAAGAAATAGGTCCAAGAAAAAAGAGTATCTTTATAACATATTAGAACACTCTAAAAGATATTTGCTCATATATGAATGAGGTAATAAAAGAGTATATACATTCGACTCTTAAGATTGCACATTCTTAAAGAACTATTTTCTATAGTAAGTAGAAATGGAATAAAATTTAACTTTATATGAGATATCATATCTAGTTGATTATATTAGATGATATTAATTAAATGAGACATATCTAAGTGAGAGCAATTCAAGAGATGATGAATTATTTTATGATCATTGAAAGTTTCAAGCTAATAAAAGCTCCCCATTACTTGGCATTTGATAATGTCAATTGAAGGAACTCTTCTAAACAGGAAATAAGAAACACCAACATTACGTAAAATTCAATTTTTGTCTCATTAACTAGTGATTCCAAAACCTTATGTGGTAAGACTATGGTTTAAGTACTTAAAGTCATAAATTGAATATCTAGTGAAGCTTTTTAATTCAGAAACTTTCAGTAAACATATGGTGCAACTAAGAAGTAGGAGCTGCTAGTCTTTCAACACCATTTCAATTCGCATAAAACAAGTTAGAGAAATTAGATACAAATAAATGTGAAGAGAAGTTCACTTTTAGAGAGGAAAATCCAAACAGAACAATTATAATCCCACAAGACTTTCATTGAACACCTTATAACCATAACATAACACCGAAGAAACTTCAACCATTCATTGTGTCTGTTCCCTTTCTTCACCAGCATTAACACATTCAAAAACAAACCCAACAATTAACAATCTCACTCCATACAAACAACTCAACAACTAATCCTAAGTTTGATGATGAACACAACATTTAACAAACACAAGACAAAAAACAAACCCATGACAAATCGAAGAACGACTTACTAGGTTGAGTTCAACTATAGGCAGATGATAGAGGACAACCGAAGATAACAAGAGAAACTTGCACAAACAACAGAAAATCATCAGGAGAGTGGAGGAAGAAAGAACGCATAGGCAGGTTAGGGGGAGGGGCTTTGGGTTTAATTTTCGTCGACATCGTCCCACCTAAAAATTTTTTACCATTGCAGCATTTAGCGATGAAACCAAAATTGGTTGTCAAATGCCCAACATTTACCTACCATATTCAATAACCGTCACCAATACATTTGGAAAACATGAGAAACGACGTAGTTTAATTATTCTGAAGCCATACATTCAGTGTTGTTATGCTTTTGCTACAAAAATAAGATAGCATCGTAAAATGTACAACATTTTACTACCAAATTAGTAAATCATCGCAAAAACTAAACCTTTTATCTTTTTCGACGATCAAAATTTTCGTCACCTATCACTCAAATTTGCTACCAATTATACACAACGTCGCCAAAGCCCAAGCATTTTCCTTAGATTCTTAATTTTCTTAATTGATTAACATAAATAAGTATTTCCTATTACCAATAACAAAATGATAAATTAATCTTCTCACTTATATATGCAATCGTTCTTCATTTGCTTAATTTTTATGAATAATTAATCTTTAAATATAATTTGTTAGAAATAGTTTTATAATTATATTACAATGTCTTGTTAAATTATTATTATTTATTTTTCTAAATTATAATAATTAAAATTTATAATTTTTTAGAAATACATTTTTTGAAATTATAATGAAGAAAATGTATAATTTTTTGAAAATTGCAATTCAATTTTAATTTATTTGAACGGTCAACAAATTAATTTGCAAATAGTTTTCAATTGAATAATTTAATTTTTAATTCA
>JAOTAY010000008.1:7312854-7340745 GCA_025629805.1 Erythroxylum baracoense | reverse complement strand
AATTACATATTTCCAATCATATTATACTGTAGGGGTATTTTTGTCATTGATACTATTTTTTTGTTCTGTACATTGCAACCAAACACATTTTGTCCTCTAGACGAAGACAATTTTTTCTGTTCTGTCCTTCATAACTAAACAGCTTACTGTCTCCAATTTTTATTCTGTTCTGTCTCTAAATTTTTGTTTCGTTCCGTCTTTACATCTTGAAGATAGCAACCAAACAGACAGTAAGACAGTGACCGAAGAGCTAAGGCTATGCGTATACTTTTCTCGCCAATATCTTGCCTTGAATAAGAAACTGTGCGCTAGTGCTGTTACCTTAAAACATGCAAATGTTCTTTACGCTCTGGTTAATTTTTGAACATTTGCCTTTGAAAACAACTTGTGAAATATCATGGCATGCTCATTGCTTCCAAGAATATCTATTCGTATGATCAACTAAAGATGTTACACACTATTGAAGCAAATAATAATAATAATATGGAACACACCATTGAAGCAAAAAAGGAAATAATATGAAACACTTTGTTGATAATATAGGAATCTATTTCTCTAGAACTCATTGGCTTAAAATAAATTACTTAATAAATCATTGGCTTAAAATTAGAAATTTTAATGAATTTTTATTTTAAGTATTTATCTCTTATAAAGTTTAAGTTAGTTGCAATATTCTAATAAGAAATATTCTACATTGGGGTTTAATTATATAAACTAAGAAATTGTATTATACCAAAATTGTTAAACATCAAATATTGTCTTGAAGTTAAAGAAAGCAAGAAATTTTTGATGTTGGGAAGAATTGATTTATTATTCCCTGCCCATTAGTTTGAGAGAATGAAAGCCTCTAATAATTATTTGAGTGTTCAAAGTTCATAGTTTTGCTTTTAAAATTGAATAAAATTTTCAATTTCACTAGGGATTAAAAAGTATATTATTTTTAAATATAATAATAGATTAATCAATTTATAAAGAGTGAGTCTAAGAACAACCGGTAAGGTTACTCTTTTATAACTCAAATGTCACATATACAAGTCACGGAATCATTAAGGTTTATTGACTTTTTCTCTAAAAATTTTAAGTGAAGTTATTTGCACACTTCAAAAACAAAACTTAATTCTTTGCTCTAATGGTGCAGGAAAGTGGTTGTAAAATGTTCATATTTATAATTTTCCAAAGACAAATTGGTTGTATTGGGATATTTAGGAAACAAAATGACTAGCATGTCTTTTTTGACAAAATTACACCCACCCATAAATAATTTAGAAATGATAAACACATTAAGCACATCTCGTGGGTCTCATTTTTGACCTGGGGACTCTCTCTGCATCACGACATTATCAACTATTGTTATTTTTCTATCCATTCTATCTTTATTAAAAGGAATCACTTTAATTCCTTTTCATTCACTTGTGGCAGATGGGATACAAATAGTTCCATTGGTCAGAAAACAGAGCTGGTAACCAAACTTTCCCACCAATATTTTGCTCGAAGAAAGGAAATGGACCCATTTTGAACATTTAATTCTTCCCTTTAGGAAAGATGGAGGCTTCTCTTTGACTAACGTAGGAACTCATTCAATTTATCGTCTCTGTATTTCTATTAGATGCATAAATAAAACTATGAAAACGGGTTTGGAACATTGACTAGGAGTAAGATAAACTAAGGGCATGCATCAATTTTCCTAGGGTAACTTTCCTTCTTTTTATGTTCAATTATTTTCTTATGGAGGTACAAAAATAGAATAGTAAAGTCCAAACTAATCATCCAACCAAAATGTCAAAGAAGAATAAAATGGGCGCCGCGCCTTTATGTCCCATCCGAGGTTCGGTTCTGCTTTGGCTTTGTATGTTCATACATCATATGTAGCGTAGCCGCTTTATCAAGTTTTTTTTTTTTTAATAAGAAGGAAGCCGCTTTATCAAGTTAAACCTGCATACAAGGTGAGTTGCCCTAGAAAACCTAGAAGTAGGCGACGGGCAAAGCTTGTCCAAACAGTTTCGTCCAAAATGCTCTCACTTGGTTACAAAAACCAATTAATTATAGCACGATTAGCAAGAGAAATGCTTTCAAATATTTTTAAGAATAGCATGTTATTAAATAAACATGATTGGTGCGAGTAATTCAGTATTCTTATTCTTTAATAAGAGGTTTCAAGTTTAAGTTTTGAAAATGGAGAAATTTATTTGGCCAGCACTTTACTCCTTATAAATTGATTTGGTACGAGCGGAGATTAGTTTGGGTGTAGATGACTTCAAGATGTCTTCCCATAATTGAGACCCTTCTAAAACACCTCATAAGCTTAAAAAAAGAATAGTATGTCCATGTTATAATTTTGTTTAAATAATTTATTTGTTTCCTTCTCCTAACATTAAATGTACTGTCTATGGTTGGTTCTATTATGTGGTGGTTCTTTGTCTTTTTAATATTGTCTATTTTTCTTCATGGATACGCCATCTCCGATGGGCTGTGTTTTCGACGGTAGTATATCGTGACTCAATCTGCTGGTTTTACCCTGATGGTAGTAGGGCATCTATGATAGCAGGCGTGGAACAGTAAATTTTAGGCATTAGGAGGTAACCCTCCTATAAACTTATGTCATTCTTGGAGCCGACTGACAGGTATTCTGTCACTCTCCAACTTGTCTTTTCTTGCAGAGAGCCGTTGATAGACCGTTTACTTCTCCTACAAGCCTTCTTGTTTTAGTTTAGTGTGTAGAACGCAGTCTCTTTTCGGATTATTTTCCTTTCTATCTCGCTTTCCTTACCCCTCCTGCACCCTTACTTGCTTACCCATTCTATGACTTGATTTATATTTCGTAGTGGGCTCAATTACTGTGATTCAGCTTTGCTTTTATCCCTACAGAGCGCCCCTCTAGTGTTAATCTAGAGGACTCTTTTAAGTTTGGACGCGTTGATTTCTCTTCAATTATTACTGTTTAGTCTTAGTCCTCTAACAGTACGGGTCTAGATAGTGTGTGTAAGTATCTATATTTCTGAAGGTATTTATATATATATTTATACCTGTATTTGTGCTTGATAAAAATCTTTTGTATATTTATATCTTTTTATTTTCATCTTTTTCCATTATTATCTTATGTGCTTGTGAGTTTACCGGAAACAGCCTCTCTAGTATATAGGGGTAAGACTGCGTACTATCAGACCTCTCCAGACCTCGCGTTATTGTGAAATTCCAAACTGGGTGATGACGATGAAGAAGAAGAATTTATTAATATTAAATAAAACAAAATTTTTGTTTCAATTTTGTGCTCTTCTACACAACCTTTCTGCCGCCATCTCTTCAGTGGCAGCTTGCACCTTTCCAGACTCCCAGCAGACAACCATTTTAAAGATGTAATAATCATAACAAAAATTGCTACTGATTTCTCAAAATAGAGCCATCCAATATGCTTTTCAAATCTCTGCAGTCAGTCTCATGCTTTTCTTTGAATTTCTCATCCTCTCCTTCTGTGGCTTCCTCTAATTCCCATCTGCCGCTACCTCAATTACTCCACCTCTTCAAGACTAGATTTTTCTTCACATTAAACACTCCCAACCTTTTTTCTAATTTGTTCAGTGCTCTCAGAAAATGGGATACTCGTGTTGGTTGTGCTCGGTTTAGAGACAAGTATAAGGATAATGTAACTTCCAGGTTTAATGGGGTCATCGTCTTTACAAGAGTGTTGTGGTGATTCCACTTGTTGTCAATTGAACATGTTAGCATATCGCTCAAAAGGTGAACCGGCATTCCTGATAATTTGGACAATTTATATTCTTGTAGGCGTGGGTTGAACTATTTGTAGACTAAATCTCTTGTTCCTGCTGATAGACCTGATGCTTTATTGTTCGAAACGAACACACCTCCACTTCGGGTACTTCTGCTCATCCAATATAAATAGTAATAAAGTTTTAATACTAGCAAATAGGTTATGCGTAAAGGAGCAAAAAATTCAAATGGTTTAGGTTTATTATTTCATTTTTTCACTTAAGATTAATTAATTATTTAAACAAAATTGTAACACGCAAGTCTCATTCCACCCGTTATTTTAAATGTCCAAAAATATAGGATTAATTCTTTTTATAATTAATCCTATATAATAAATATTAATTTACAAAAATTTTAATTATATAAATCTTATTTTTAATAAAAATATAATAATTTATTATTCATATTTATTAATAAATATTGTATAAAAAATTAGAATAAAATTAGTCAGTTAGTTGATTTATAAAAATAATTGATCTTTTAATATTTAATTATGACTACTAATAAAAGTGTAAGTACATAGATACACTCAAAAAAATGAAAAATCAATCAAATTTTGATTTTTACTTAAAAATATATAAAAATTAAGAAACAAAAATATATAAGTAAAACCAAACAATTCTTTAACATTAAAACTATTTCATATTTTTTCAGTTCATTATTCAAATTCTTGTCACCTTATAATAATGAACATCTTTGTTTAAAATTTTCATAGTTGTTTATAATTTTGATTTTATATATAATTTTATGAACATTTATCCTTTTTTTTAATAATAAGTCAAACTTAATATTTGCTTTATGATCTAAACAGGACACTTTACAGTCATTTTTAACGTAAAATTTGAAGATTCTAAATAGCATTTAAAGTCATCCTATTTTGTTTATTTATGATAAGCTAATTATATATTTTTATTTCCCTTAGAACTTGAATGGTAGAAACTAAGAAGTGGAAAATGCTGATCGAGCCCAATGCTTGATGGTGTCATTGCTATTTTTATAATTGTGAAAGAATCCCTTTATCCGTGAAGTCAAACGGGAAAATGAAACATATATAGCTTGATTAAAGAGTAAGGCTGCACTGTCTCAAGCATGTAATAAAGTAATAATGATCGTGATACCGTAATAATAGTCATAGAAATGCTATTATAGTAATTAATATAATCATTGTTTTAATTAGAAAATAATATTTTATTAAAAAATCTCAAATTTAACATTATATTAAACAGATGAGTTTTATTCTTTCATTGAATATACAAATCTTTATAAAAAAAAGTGACCTTAATGCACACAAAAAAGATATCATTACGCGATTATCTTTACCTAACACACACATATATTTGTATATATATATATAGTCATTATATTAACTAAACATCATGCTCACTCACCAATACATTAAATAAAGGATTAAGCGTTTTCTATAATTGGGACCCGTTTTCTCATTTTTGTTTATATTAAATAAACATGCCCCAATCTATATATGTCCAAGGCTATGATCTGGTTGGCAACACTGACAACAATATACCATGGGGAACAAAACAAACTAATTAATTTAAACCCACAACACGCTTGCTACATTATATATGAACCAAAGGGATGAATAAATATGATTGCGCAACAAGACTGCAATTTTTGGATTTGGTCGGCCAATATGGATAAGGTTTTCAGTTAATGCTGTACATGATATCCCAAAACTGACTGAATATTAATTTTGTAGCAAACATATTTTTATGTTTTCACATAAAATGAGTATTCAGAATTAATAAAGAAAAGGGAGCACTCGCCCTTTTACCAACCATACTAATCTCTTTACATATTCGAAAGTAATAAATGTATAAATGAAGTTTGGAAAATGTGTCCCGCATCTATTCCTTATTTTTATTGGTCATATTCGTCAAAGGTAAGTCTAAAGTTATAACGAACTTGGTAAAGTAACTAACGAATTTCTTTTATGACAGTTGAGAGAATCGAATCGAATCGAATCGCTCTCAAGCATGCAGATCTTCGCAACTACTACTCTAATCCATGTTGTGCTTCTTTGAATCTTTTACGCCGTATGATGCCTTGTAGGCTTTGTTTAAGACAACTTGCGAGGAGTGGTACTGCCCTTTCTTTTCTTTTATGAATCTCTTATAATACTATAACTTACCTTTCCTTTCCTTTCCCTAAATTAGCCCAGTACCTCGTTATTATGTTTTTTGTCATTAACATATGTTTCCTTTTATTTTACAATTTTTTTATACACAACTTAGCATCATAACATCAGCAATATCCCCTTCACCCAACTCGAACTTCATGTCACGAGCTAGATACAAAGCTTTCAAGTTGGCATGTGCGTGTGATTGATTTCACTTTGAACCCACATAAAATTGGAAAGAGAATAAATAATGTTGATATTGAGAATCTAAGATCAAATCAATATTTAACCCGTTAACCATAAAACTAAATGCATATCAAATCAAGTTGATGGCTATAAATTCTGTAGTATATGTATCAATAATATGCATGCAATGCATAGAGCACAAAGAATGATACACGGATCCATGTGCAATGTTACATCAAGATTAGAATATCTTATTTAAATTAGCACTAAACTCAAAAGAATTATAGCCCCTATGCCGTGCTTGAGACCACAAATTAGAAAAACATAAAATAAAAACAAAAAAGAGAGTAGGGACCCACCGTCTAATACCTGTCGGAGTGGACCTAGATAATCATGGATTCGGACTTTTGGTTAAGCGTGTGGGGTCCATGTAAGAATCAAATGGTTAGGGATGTGTGTTTGTTTGGGGCCCACCATGAGGCTCTTTTAGTCTTTAAGGTGGGCCCTCGATTTCCATCTAAAATCATGTCATGCTCTTTGAAGATCTTTGGAATCCCAAGTGCCAATCCAATCAATCACCTGTTATACAAAAAGTTAAAGCCCCCACAAAACCACGGCTAATTATCAATTATTCGATAATTAAAATAATAATGGCAGCAAGCAAGCAAGCATTCCCTTTGAAAGAGATCTCTTATTCTTTAGCGTCTGTAATAAACATAAATAGGTTTAAAAGTTTTCTTTAGTATAAACTTTAGTGCAACATTTGCAGTTACTTTACTAGTTGTGATGTATGCATATACAAATACACTGTGGAAGATTGTTTGATAAAGTACAACTGTGGAAGATTGTTTGAAAATTATCGTATATGAAACGTATAAGTGATGCTTCATAAAATATAATAAATAAATAAAAAGTAGTAGAATCAATTAAAAGACTAATATAATTAACTTTTTATATTAGTCATTTAGTTACTAGGATGTGTTTTGTAATGGTTAAGATCGAGTAGAAGGTGTTTTGTAGGGGGGATAAAAGAAGTAATAATGGTGTTAATAGATCATGAGGTCTTTTATTAGATACAAACAAAATTGATCAATCACAGGAACGAAATGTATTTTTAACACTATAATTAGGGATAACATGGGAATCCTGCATTGTGATTTTGTACTATTATTGTATTATTAATTGCTAATAGTTTAGTGGTAAATTGTTGGTGATTACATGCATTAGGAACCCGTAACATTATAGTTTTAATGGAGTTTTTGTATACTATATGTGAGGATTGGAAAATGACATTAAACTTAAGAGTTAAGTATTACATATTTAAAAGTTTAGGCTAAATACAAGAAAAAAATACTAACAGCCTTATAAGAATAACAAGAATATCTTTATGAGAGATTCTTCATCTATCACTGTAGTACGTCAAAGTTTTTCTATTGCAAGCCATGTTCTCTTTGCTTAGGCTCACATTATTGCTTAAGTTTAGCTAACTTAAGGATCACATAAAAAAACTTGACTAATCAAGTAAAATCTCTTTGCTTAGGCTCTTCCACACCTCTATAAGTATCTCATTAAGCCCTACTACCTACTCTTCATCTTCCTAACTATTTTTTTATTTATTTCTTCCCTTGTAATCTGTTAATAACAAGTAAAGGTACAATATTTTTCAAACGTGCTAAGATCACCTAAATAGTTGTTACCCTTTACGCCCTCATTAAAAAAAGCTATAAAAGTATCTCTGTCATAGCCTCTTGATGTCATTTTAAGCTAAGAGCATTTGTGTTGTTTTATCTTTTATACAACGTAACTTGATCTAAGTCTATCGCTTTTCATTCTTTCGCTCTCACCAACTTAAAAATATCTTTTTTTTCTATTTTTAGTTTTACAATTGTTGTTATAGTTTATTGTAAGCTCTACCTTTAACTTTTACTAAAATATATTGGCAAAATATATTACAAGACCTAACTCATTAGGATACAGTACCGATCACTTAGTGAGAGAACATGAAATCAAAACTTTACAAAATACATCCTTTGATCTTATAAAAGTGACTTAGTTTGCTCATCAATAAATTTGAAATAATTATCAATTTGTGAAGTTAAATATTCTCCTGAATTTGAAACGATTAGCCTCTGGGAGTGAATTTCACCCTAAGAAACAAGTTTATTGCATGTAACTGTTTTATCAATGGTCTTATGTACAATATTCAAAAAGTGGTTAGCTTGCATCCATCAAACGTACTGGAAGATGCCTACCAAATAGTCTTAGATGTTGATAAATCCAATAAGAGTCATACAAATGATCACATAATTCAAACTAAACCATTATCGTAAACTATGTCTCCAAGAAATAATGTTAAATTTGAAATTGAATGTAATAGATGGCAACAAACTGAGTAGAGTTCGAGCCATATGTACACAACCCATAGCTCGGTGCAGGTTAAACCATTTGGCCTAAACCTGATCTTAATCAAGATTTCATTTAGATACAATATATAAAACGATGTCATTTTGTTACATATATAAAATAATATCGTTTTATATGTAAAAGAAGTTTGAGCTTTGAGCTAAGCTCGAGCTCGCAAAAATTCTTTAGAAAGGTTTTAGTTTAGCTTAATACACAGTCAACTCGGACCAAGCCAGTTGATTTCAACTAGAGCTCAGCTTAGGTTTTTTTTCCATCCCTAGTTAGCAACGAGTCTAGAATTAATAAATCTAAACATGTTGCTTTTGTCATGAAGTAGAAAGTGAGTAATGCATTTATTATTTGTCATAAATGTCACCAAAAGGGTCATGTTGAAACTTTTAATCCTCCAAATGCATTAGCTTTAGAAATTAAGTTGTTTAAAGAATGAGGAAGACCAAATTGTTGACCATTAGATTATTCTGGTGATGAAGATGATCTTAATGCAAGTTTTTAGGATAATGATTGTCTTAGTATTGTTAAATGTATGTTGTCTGCTTTTATAGCTAATGAAAATTAATGCACTAACATCTTCCTCATTTTTATTCAAAGCACAGATAGTTTTTGTTTTGTTGGACTTTATAAAGATGACATGTATTGTGAGTTTTATTTCCAGACGTTGCTCATATTCTTTTAAGCTGCCTTTGACTTCAATGGAGATTATACTTATTCATTTAAGAATAAGAGAAAGAGCATTATTTTGAGATCTTTTAATTAGCCTAAAAAATTATTCGTAAACTTGGATTTAATGCATATCTTCTGGATTGGCATGAATACTAGTTTTATTTATAATATAGAAGAATTATATCTTGTTGAGGCAATTTTGAACCTCCTACTTTACCTTCTAATGTTTGTACAAATGAAGTTGCTAAATGTATACCTTCTTTGCAACATTTAAAAGAAAATGATTTTTATCTCTTTCTTATCGAATGGAGTGGTCATTCTGATTCCAATGATAACTTAGATTAAAGAGGAAGAACTTCACCACTCATCCTTTCCTTACTAAACTTGTATCTTTCATCTCATTCTTCAGAGCTGAGTTCTTTTCAACCTGATGAGAACGTTGGAAGATGGAAAAGATCCAATTCGAAGCCTAAACAAGATATCAAGCACAAGTTCAATCGTGCTTACTTTTACGATTACCAATTTGTTATTAAGACTTATATTAGGTATTAGTAGTCTACTATAAGTTATTATTAAAAGTCGTATAAATTCTTAGCAATAAAAGTTTATTATAAGTTGTCTTTAATATCTTATTGAAGTTTTATAAGTAGAGCCTTGTACCAAACTATAGAAATATATATTTTAGATGATTATGAACTGAATAATTTTGAAATTCTGTTCTTTGCTGACCTTTTTTATGTACGAACCTGAATTGCATTTTTTTTTACATGTAGTCAGCAAAATAAATTTATAAAGAATTTATAAATACTATTTGAATCGATCTCATCACTTAATTATGAGTCGTTAGTGCGTTAAATAGTTTATTTAAGACACATTATTTCAACAATTTATCGGTATGTACTCAAAAAATATTTTGACCAAGATGATTAGTCCGAACCAACTCATGTACAAGTTAGGCAAGTGTCTGATCTTCACCTTCAAGTGGAATTATAGTAAATATCGATGTTACAGAGTTTGGTCGAACCTAGTTTGATTAATGTCTGACTACATCTGTCTCGATGGCATTGACATTAGGTAGATACAAGCAGTAGTGCAAAGTTGAAAAGGCAGAACTTTGTTGCGAAATGTCTTCGTGCAGTACAAATAGACATAGAATTTATAACAAACATTTTAAATTCGTGTCTTTTTCTTTTTCTAAATTTTATTTCAGTTAAATCAAAGATTTTAATTGTCCGTGTCGTGATCATTTAACGCGGTTTTGTGTCTGAAAGTCCATATAAAACGACAGACTGCTTTGTCGTGTTTCGGTGCAAGCATGTGAAGTGATTCTGATTAGTAGTTAATGTTAGTTGGAGATGGCCACTTGACTTGGCCTATGATAGCCCTTTACTTTGGCATTGATTTGAAAGGGACGTTTTGATTGTTTTTTTGGGGTTTGGGAGACACCATATTTTAAAGAGCAGATGCAGAGCTCCATAAGTTTCTCTATCGGCATTCTAATTCCATATCCATATGAATATAAAAGATCTTTCTTTTCATGGGTTCATTGCCTAAGAAGCTTGGGCCTTTGCAAGGAAAGTTCCACTTCGGCCTATGGGTCTGATCCCCATTACTAAATATAGCGGGCCAACCATCTTATACTATATTAGATGGCAAACTTACAAAACAAACTCGCAGCCAATAATAATAGTATTTCAGTGATGTTATACATAGAAGAATTACAAACAGCAATTGCACGCAGGTGTCCTATTTGATGTTCTGCATGATGATGATGATAGTTTGTGATCACTCTACTCTGCGCATTTTGACATTAACTGGCACTTCCTTGTAGGATTGCACCTTCACTGCAGCTTTCCGTAATGGTCTTCCTATTGAAGACCTTTGTGTCACTTCTTTTTCATTTCTCTGGTCCCAATTTCCTTCTGTTTCCATAGATGAATTAGACAAAGATGTACCATCTTGTTTTGGATTATCAGCAAGTGGCTGAGTGTCTGGAAATTTGGCATCTTCAATCTCAAACAAGTCTTCTGCAGGTTCCCGCTCTTGAGATTTAAATCTAGCTGATTGCCGTCTCAAACAACGTCTGCATAATATGGTAAAAGCAGGCTTAAGCAACTAAGAGCAATAGATACTAAGACTGAACAATAACTTTGGAATTCTGAAACAGGATAAAAGGTGGCAAAATGTCCTGAAATGTGTATAGTCTGCCAAAGATGAAGAAGATTCTCAGAAAATTTTAGGCACAACCAATACGCACAGATCTACGTGCATTAGAAGGAAAGAGTGGGTGTCCCGAGAAACCTTTTATTCTCTACTTTCTCCTTCTCTGTGCCTTGTCGTTGTGTAGTAGAAGGGCCCATAGCTGCAAAATATTTAAAAGGAGATTAGCAGATGTGAAATAAAGCAGTAAACTTTCAGATTTAAGTTTCCTGGTTGGAGTGAATACATTGACTTCTCGCAGTTCGCCTTCTGTTGCGGCTAGAAGTTTTGGCATCATTCTTAACTTTACGAGAGCAATCTGCTTCTAACTTCTCCCCTTCCTTGAGGCAATAAATGTCAATGAGTTAAGTCCTATAACTTTTTGGAAACAACATGCTTTCAGCATAACAGAATATCAAGAGACTAACCGGTGTGCAAGATTTTTGACAATTGGCATCTCCTCTTCCCTGCACAGGAAGTATAGCAAATTAGCAAGCCCTTTCTGTTCTCCAATTCTCAACTTTCGCATCTTACTGGGTATCCGATTCCCAAATCACCTCTAAAACCTCTTATTAATTCTCATTATCTCTAAAGATGCTCTAATCTAAGACTACTGACGAGATTAGTATTCTGTGGGAACATTTCAGACCTGCAGTATTTCTTTTTGCGTCAAAGCACTCTTAGGTTCTTATTCTTATACGCTGTTATATGCTGTTGAATGAACAACCAGACAAGTTAGGCTCCATTTATCTCCGAGAAATTTACTGGTTAGGCTGTTCCCATCTAATTGATCTGGATACACTGCGTCGTAAGAACCCATTGTGTGTTGTGAGACTTAGGTCTCTCATAATACTACCTGGATTTAAGTGATGCTTCGAAACAAGTTGGCATGGTACACGAGACTTTTGAAAGCACTACCACGTTTTGAAAAATGCACGAGGATGATAATGCATATATAGTTCCCTAGAAGATTAGTTGGTTCAGATAGGCAAAGAACGAGTCAATCAGCTCATTGGTGATCAGTCCATATGGTCATGGTGGTCAATCAGCCCGGGCTTCAGCAAGGGCAGGAAGGACACCTGTATAAGACCCACTATTAATATGCCCCTATTTTATCTCATTTTGCTTTTTATGAGGGCTCGTTCTTAACACTTATAAAGAACAAAAAGAAGTAAAATAGGGACCCATTTTTTTACTTTACCCAAGGCGCTAGGGACGCCCTGTAGTCAATATCTATACATTTTCAGCTTTTGCAAGTTTTGGATGAAATTAAGAAATTTCTTGTATTCTTGTATTCAGATAATCATAATGTGAAAACCAAAACTAACCTGTAGTTCCGAATTCTTGGCTTTTAGTAAGGCATCCTTCAGCACAAGTTCATGTTGTAGTGCCTTCAGCTGGAACAAAAACAGCAGATATTTGAAATCGGAAAAAGAAGAAGCGAATGATTCGACAAACGGGAAAGACTAGAGGCGCATTAGACAAGAACGTCGAGTTAATCTAAAACACACCTTTTCTCTCCCTAAGTTAAGCTCCTGAAAAACCATAGCAACCCAATCAGAATCGTTTGGAACAGATTTCAGAAACCAAACCCATAATGAAGTTTCATAGTCAAAGAGAAACATACAGCTAGAATATGGCTATTTGATTGAGCTAGATTCCAGTTTTGCAGCTGCAACTTCTGATAGTTCATCCGCAGGTTCCGCAATTCATTTCCACTCAATTCTATGATCTTACTGTGTCACCAGAATCAAGGAATCCAAGTCCAACCAAATATAAACAGCTAAGTTCCAACTTTAGGAATGTGGCTGAAATTTCCACGAGTTAAAATGAATTGAAATCGATTTCCAATTCTTTCGTTTATCGGAAAAAACTCTAAGAAAGAAGAAACAAAAATCCAACAGTAGCAGACAATCCAAGGATACTTCCTCTCTTCAATAAGTTTCACCAACGTTGCCTTTTCCTGTTTACCACCACCCGCAACAAAATAACAAATAATGCAAGTGTAAGAACAGCCGGGTGTGCAGAAACAAAAGAACACATCTTTAGCACTAAAATTACATAGAAAGATAAACCCAATTCGCATTATTTGAATAAAAAACCAGAATGAAAATTATACCCTGAGAAGCTTATTGATGAAGTCTTCATTGGAATTAGAAACTTGAGTCTCCTTTTCCTCAATCCCACACATTTTGGGCTGCGCCTGAGAGTTGGTTATGTCAGAGAGCCTTTTCCTCACTATGCTACCAAAAGATGATCTCTTTGCCATTCTTTGACCTTTCATGTTTATCAATTCGTATTGGAACTTGGAAGAAAACACAATAACCGTACGCGGTGAATCAAAAAGCAAGTTTCGTGAACACCAAGAACAGTAGTGCTGTTGCTAGAAGAAAATTGGGGCTACCTGGAAACCGAAATGACCATTACAAACAGGAAACGCTGAAAACTTGGGAGCAGAAAGTGTTATGTGGAGGGAAATGGACTAGAATTGCCGTTGCATTTGAATTAAAAGGTTGATTCAAAGAGAGTTTTGAGAGATAGCAAGGAAAGGAGAAAAAAGGAGGCAAAGAACTAAAGAAGATTCGGACTCGAGGTTTAAAGCGTTAACGGCTTCCCGAAGCTAAGCCTAAGCCTATAGATCCACCCGAACCTCATTTTAAATTTCCTAACCTAGAAGACTTTTCTTCTTCCTCGTTAAAATTTCTGGTTTTCTGACACTGGATTTTTCTCCAAGTTATATATATCTAACAAAGTAAATGTCGTCCAAGCTGTTGCTCATCAGCAGGCAATGTAAATATATATACTTGTACATCCACGAATGGGGGATTTCTCGTTATAATGCTCAATTACAATCTCCATTGAAGAATCTTTAGTAAAGGCATACTTCTGTATATATATGTTCGAACTTCCACGAGTGTGAGATCAGTAGTACATCTGCCAGGGATGGTGGAACCCCAATCACAAGCCAAGTAAAATCTTTGACCGGGAATATATTGTCACAGACCCAAAAATAAAGTCAGGAAAGGCAAAAACCAATTTTGTAATGTTACGTAAAAATGTCACGTAGGGCACAACATATGCCAGTTCGTAACTGTGACCTGCCAATGTGTTTCACTTTTTGTATGTAGTCTTCATTCATTCTCCCCCAAAAAGCGCAGCATTTGGTGGTTTTCCCGGAGCACATATTCTCCACTGATTCATCAGTACTCATTTCCTTTCTCAACCTGTGTCATCTACCTTTCGTCTCAGGATCAGAAGAACTATAAAGCTTGATTAGTGCACATTGCGTACATATTTATCGGGCACCGACACCCAGAAAATGATAATGCTGACTTTATTTGATTTTGTGTAGGTACTTCCTACAAAATTCACCTTCTGCTCTCATGTAGACAATATGAAGCTCTAGTGCGAATCTGAAATTTGGTAAGAAATTTTAGCAATAAAAATCAAACCGAGTTGATAAAAGAAAGCATTTGACTGCAAACCTTAGATGCATAAGGCCGCAAATCTGTGCTTGTGATGTGGGAAGAACATTGGCGCAGATAAACTCCCCACGTTTCAAAAATAATTGGCCTCTCTTTTAAAATAGGATTAGACAAGAGCCAATTTTCTGTCAAAACGAGGCAAATATAAGCCTTGAAAAGATCACAATTTTTGTCTTTCACATCAATGGAAATGAGAGACCTCAGAACCTCGTCTTCATTCGGAGCCTGGGGAATATAACATAAATCATTCTAAAAGCTCGAATTCAATTTGGATTGAGGCATGCAGGATTAAAATACAATAGTATAGCTCATGCGATCAGTTCATATTTTGGCTGAAAATAATTAACAAGGACTTGGGATGTGCGCATATTTGTAAGGTTACATGTTTGATGCCCATAAAATGATGCGAAGGATATAACTTAATCAGAAGAGGAAACACTGAGCAGTATACATCAGTCCATAGAGTTGCCCTCTAATACAACAGTATAAGTTATGCAGGCAACAAACAATAATTTTCACTGAACCTATAAATCAGTACAATCCATGATTAGCTATCAGTAAAAATATGGAGTTCATCAAACAACACCACATAATAATTAGGAGAAACCATTTTTTTCCATAAACAAACAGTATATCATCTGCGTTATTAGGATCCAAACGATTTGAGCACAATCAATGTTAGTTCACTGAGCTGCATTAGCAGTGCGCGCAATTTTCCAAACATGCTTACTGAGTTTCTGCACCTATAGCCTATGTCTACAAGCTAACTGCTTAAGAATCATCACTTTTATAATCTTAAGATCACCAAACACTTTTAACCAAACAGGGTGTCATTTGAAATAGTATGGAAGACAACAATAAGCATTGCCACTAAACAAGCAGAATTCTGACAATCAGAAGTGAATAGAGAACATATATATGTAAATAAGACACAAGATTAGATCTGCCTACAGAATGAATCTACAACAATAAATAAAAATGAATCCCAATGTGTGCTAAGGGAGGAATTCCATCTTTTACCTTATTATCCAAACAGACAAGCAGCACATGATACGAAACCACATTTCTCAGGTGATTGCTACGAGTACTTATTTCTGAGATACATTCCACTGCTCGCAAGCAGCTTAAGTCCCTGGGGAGTCTGAACTTGGGCAATAGCATGAATAAGCTGAAGAGTATTTAAGGGATATTTATGCAATATGAACTAAAAGCACTAGAGGAGTCTTGAGGTTGGCAGTGGAAAGCTATGTCTCAATATTTTATTTCCCAGACAAAGATTCTAGATGTTTTCAACAAATTCCTTTCGGTCAACTCTGCTAGGAATCCAGCTGACATGACAAAAACTGGACCATTAATTGAGATTGACACGTCAGCTGAAGTGAATACCGAGAACTGCAATTGTATTGTTTAAACAATTTAAGGAATCAAATAGGAAAGGACTAAAGTATAAGGGTCAAATGGCGTTTATCCCTTGAACTATGCTTACGTCCTTCCAACTTTATATGTGCATAACATTTATGTTCAATAAAAGGTTATGATACAAACAAATTGGAAGCAAAACCCGTCAAATTCAAACCTGAAGCAAACTGAGCTCCCTTGTGAACAAAATACAAAGAGCAGCACTCCTAGTGGAATATGGAAGAACACATAGAACAAGATGCAAAGGTGTGTAATGGCATAACTAAATCGTAATTACCTGCAAGCAAGAGATTTTGCTATGTTTACACAGCTGGTACTCCACTCCTCATCTGTGAAGCAACTAATAACAGATTGCACGCATTCATACAACTGTATCAGCAGTCCTTGGAGCTGAGTATCTAAATATAGAAAAATAATGATCTCTAATAACTCCTCAGCTTCTGACGCTGAAAAGGTTGGTAGCTTACTCCTGCCAACAGTAAATACACAAAAACTTATTAAAGAGCTTTTTAATCAAGCAGAGTTTTCATAGCATCTACAAGAAAAATAGAAATTACTAAGAACAGCATTTTATAAAAGCAGTAAAAGCTGGCATTCAAATGTTTACATCTCTACGTTACCTTGCATCACAATACGCAGCGATAAATTTTATCCACGCACTGATGTTTTTAGGTGGTCCCCTGTCACCAGAATCTGAAAGCAAACTTAAAAGATGGTGAGAAAAACATTCCTGTAAATGGTAGATGAATCTTGAGAACATTTGCAAGTAAATGAATATGAAGTATGCATAGGAAATCGTATTATACTAGTCAATCCTTTCTTTGCAATCTGTTTTTCTAAGCCAAAATCAATCAAGATGAAAATAATATTGCAACCAAAATGTTACACAGAAGTATGTACATTCATGACGTTGGTGTCGATTCTGACTTTGACAGAACAGAACTGGTAAGTGCATGTGTTGCTGGTAAAAATCTACAAGATTGAAACATGTAGGGCAGCAAATAAAATATAAAAATGTAAGGCTGATATTTTGATATCATCACACAAGTTAGGCCTAAAGCTTTAATTAACAAATTGTGTAATATTTGCCACACCCACCAGGAATCAAAATTGATGTAGTCTTCTTATTATTCCGAAAAAAAAATGATGTAGTCTTGAAACTATATCCAAAAAATATTTCTCTGATTAAGAGAAACACATTTTATACAACTAACTGCCACAAACATAAATCTTGTACCATGTCCAACTAATTATAGTGATAATAAAAGTTCAAGATTTTCCATGCTGGGGAAATGGCAAAACCTACATGCATAAAAAACATAGATTTGCTTTCCTACCAACAATTATGGAAAGAGAATTGGTTGCTTGAATTTTCAAAGTGAAGAATACTACACTAAACTCCAGTATTGCTAGAAATATCTAAAGGCCAGATATGGAAACACAAAATGTCTCCCCTGTAAAAATTCCCTGCATTCCAATCATCACTCATAAATGGCAAGAAGCCATGGGAACTAACTTTTATTTACTGATTCTGCTGATGAGGATATACTGAATAGAAATCCATATGTTTCAAGAGCTTTTTTCAGTTCAGAATGGCTAGGCAACCACTCAGTTGGTAATTTATGACCCTGATCAAGAAAAATAACAGATGAAACACAAATCATTAGTTGCCATAAGGTAATACAGTCATGATCAACTTCAGAATGGGTAGCAGTATTTGTATGATATGACATGGAAATCACCTCATTCTCAGGCAAAAGAATGGTGCACCAGAAACTACATGCTGCTGCCCTCAACTCATCATTTGGTGAATACATCACTGATATAAAGAAGCATAAGCACATGATGATAATTAAAACAAACAAAATGCACAAGTTATTACTAACACTAACTTAGATGGAAAACCCATTTGGCTATCGACTTTTCTACATGACCATGCAAGGAAACCAATTTTGAGAGCCATTCATTGAGTAATAACCCTTGGAGGAAAATTTCCCCTGCAATAACATATCAAAGAGGTTAACCGATATTATGTTGGTAAATAACCATAAAATAAGTAAAATAATCATAGAGATATGGAGGTTTAAAGGGAGGAGGGCAGAGAGAGGCCTGTTTCTCCGTTGACTTCGAGTAGAGATTTGAACTTATCACTCTCAATGGACTGCAAAAGTGAACAACTTCTAAGCTCAGGAAAAGCCGCAGGTGGAGCAGTTTTCTGCGACCAAAGGAGGAAAAGTATCCATAATTCAGGATGTGAATCTGCTATATAAATCTACCAAAATGCTAGAAGCAATCTTTAATTTGTCCTGCAGACATGAATGTATTCATTCAATTAAACAGTACCCGATTCCCAAAAACTTGTATGCTCGCCGACGAGACCTCTTCCTCATCTCCGATTTTTTTCATCTACAACAAAAAGTTACAAAATTTAGTAAGAGTGCTGAAAGAAAAATAGAAATATAGTCAATAGAAGGCCTAATCTGGTAGAGCATGTTGCCTGATTATGACATTCATCAATTTGTCGAGCGAGTAGAGCTTCTTTAGAACAATCGTCATCATCCGCATCATACTTCTTTCGAACCTTGGCTCGTTTACTCTCCCTCTCCATCACTTTGTTTTTCTCCCTATAGAAATCAGCCACAAGATCGTCCAAGTCCATAACTTTCTTCCTGGTTCGCATATCAAAAACAGCAAACAAGTTGAATAAGTTTCAGAGTATTTGAAACTAACGATTTTAATTGAAGAGGGGTAAAAGAAAGAAAAGACCTCTTTTGGGGAATGACAGGGCAACTGAGAAGCGGATCTTCAGTTTCGAAATCTAGAGGAGCGTCCATGTCAACCATCTTTCTACTTTCAATCTCACCCGAAGCAGTCAGTCTGACTGCTACTGCAGAATTTGAGCGAAAAAGCGGCAATTTGGAAGCGGGACGAGCGGATAGCAATTATGGAGGAATATAATACTATGGATAATTACTTTAGATCATTTATTATTCATTTTCAATTAAATTCTAAAATAATTATAAAATTGAAATAAATTCTTCATAATTCATAATTAATATTAAATATATAACATTAAATTATTCATGATTAGTATTATTATATACTTAGTTGATATAAAATCATATTATAAAAAACAAAAACTATTTTTTAAAATTTTCATAACTAAAAAAATCAAAACTAAAAAAATCAATATTAAAAACAGGACTTAAAATCCTAAATAAACAGCTTTTTATTGAAGTTAAAAAACACTTCATTATCTCTTTTAAAGCTTGTCCATCTAACCCAATATTCAAATATCAAATCTAAAGCTTTCTACAAATCACATATTAATTATCCTTAATCTTTTTAATCCAATAGCCCTACAATCTTAGGTGCCCAGTTTATCTATTTTGTATAGGCATGATAGGTTCTAAAATATCCAATCTTTTATAATTTTTTCAATTCAATGCTCATTCTTTTAAAATTTTCTATTATGTGACCAATAATTTATAACCTTCGTAATTCAATCCAAAACATTACTTTGTTAATATTTTACTAATTTGACTAACAATTTTTTTTATCCATAACATATAAACGTCTATCTGAAAAGTACACGTTTTTGTTAAATATTTTAGTCTATGTAAATAATTAGTTGACAATTACTTTTTACGTTAACGCTTATATATTATGAACAAAAAAGATTACGTTAGATAAATTATTAAAATACTGACAGAATTAATATTTTAAATTAAGTTGTTAAGGTTATAAAAAATTTGTCACTTAATTAAAAATTTGTAAAAGTTCTTGTACTAAATTAAAAAATGTTCAAAATGTTGGTCATTTTACGATTCATTTTCCTTTAGTATATTTTATATTTCATAATATGTATAATAATATGGACATGAACATGGTTTTTACCAAACTCAAACACAATCAAATAAATTATATAGACAATTCAATATAAACATAATCGACCAAATAAGTACAACAAGAGAGTGATTAAAAGAGTAAGGGTAAGAAATTGTTCAAAAGATTTCTAGTAGTTTAATCTTCCTTTACCTATGTTTACTTTTCAAAATTTTTAATTCACTATCACTCTTCTTTGATGAGTAAAGAGAAAAAGCTAGCTATGATCATCGTTTTCAAAGGCTAAAGTCACAATTTATAATATTTGTCCTTTTTGTGATGAAGCTAATTGTAAAAATCTCAAATATTTAAACTCTATCTTAGGTTTTAGGAATCATCTCATTGCATAGAACTTTTGTCACTAAAATACAATCTTAACTTAAAGTTTTGATTATAGTACTTAATTCGTCTTTATCCTCCTTTATTATTTGTCTTTTAAAAATTTGTAGTGTTTTTCATTCTTCTACTTATTTTTAGAAAAGCTTATTTCGATGTTTTAACACCTTTTTTACTTACCCTAAAACTTTCGAATAATACTTGAAATTATTGTTTTAAAAATCGAAACAAAAGTTAAACCGGTACGACAATATATTTAAGGTTTAAAATATTTAACCGATATTAAATTATTATAAAAGAGGTTAACTATTAAATAAAATTAAGAATATAAAATATAATTGAAAATTTGTCATTATCTGAATTTAAAGTTTAATTGAAAAATTTTTGTTAAATAAAATAATCGATTTATTTTAATTTATAAAAATTAACCTATTAATTAATAAATTTATTAGTTTTTAATAACAAGAGATATTAAAATAAATCGAATCGAAAAATTAAAACCTAAACTAAAAAAAATTAGTTTAAAGTTTATAAAATTGAACGGGATAAAATTTTTTATCATTGATTAAGACACTTCAACTAAATTATTTAAGGCTCGAAGAATTTCTTGGAGCTCCCCAACCATGAACTCTAATCCTTGAATTTGCTATTCCAAGACATGTTCATACAACTCTTGATTCCAAAACTTTCTGTAACTCACGTACTAATTATCCAACAACATCGAGTATTTAATCGATATATTTTTATACTTTTACTATCACAATATGTGCAATAATATGAACAAGAATACACTATGTACCAAACAAAATTAAATATAAGAGATAAACAATTATATATAAGCATAATCAACTAAGTAATTGCAATAAACAAGTAATTAAAAGAGTAAGTACATAAACATGTGACTTATATTTAAAATTGAAGATACTCAAAAGAAGAAAAAAGAACACAAACACCAGCTCCAATAATGTGTCCGTCTATTTGCAATTATACATGACGTTATAAGATTGAATAGGATATGAGGGAGTTGGTAACTTATCAACTTGTGCAATTTGCCATTATTAGTCCGCACCATTATCTCAATGTGGATGGATCGATCTCCTTTGTCCAAGCCATTGGAAATTTGAAACAACATATTTTCCAAATAGCAAAAATGTCATCCGGGCTATGTTTAAATAAGGAGATTTACATTGTAAAATGCACTTGCTAAAGCTACTTTGCATGAGCATACATGAAATTATCTAATCAGAATAATTAAACATTAACTTCTAGACTTTTAAAAGGAAGCTTGTTTAATCGTTTTATTTATTTCTTTGAATTTTCAACAAAATTTTCTATATCTTATGTTAGTATATTCACGTAAGCCAACTTTAAGCTTTTTAAATATTAATATGCACAAAACTTGCTTGTTTTTAATAAAGTATAATAAATATCATATAACAAGTAGTTCCTTAATTAATTTATAAAATTAACTTAATTTTAACATGTATTTAATAGTCAATTTTTGTCAATATAATTAAACTTATTTTTATTTAAAATAAATAAATTTAAAACACACATTAAAAATAGAAATAAAACTAGATGACTCCTAAGATGTGTTGGGCTCTTAAACCACTTGTTGGAGGTCCAGGCAATAACGCTCACAAAATCTTTAAATTCACTAGACCAATAACAAACTACTCACATAATAAAGATAACTGAAAGATAACGGATACATGATTTTTTAACATAGAAAACTCTCCAATGCAAAAGTAAAAATTACAGTATGAGTCGACAATAAAATTCAATTTAGTAGGATACAAATGATTTGAACTCTCTCACTTAAGAACACCTCGCAAGACAACTAAAACTAATCTAACTCTTTTAACTTTCTCTAAAACTCTCTCAAAATAATTTGCTAACAACCTCTATAATTGAGAGTATACACACACACGCACACACATATATACATATACTAATATTACTCCTAAACAAATTCTAGAAATAAAATTTAATAAAACTATAGTTGATGGAAGCTATTCAAACTATAAAACCCTTCTATCATCACATGATTATGTCCCGTACAACTTCTGTCTCTCAAATTTATCTTTAAATCTCAAAAGAATAAGCTTTTATACCATACACGGTCACCTATAACTTCATTCATTTTGATTTATGAAGACAACTAACACTTTCAAAGTCCATATTTATTAGAATTAAACAGATAAATGTTTATGTAATGGAGCTGGACACACAACAATCTTCTCCTCTAGCTTATTTTGGGGAGAAATTAATCACTCCATCAGTCACTTGAAAGCCATCCTAATGAACTTACTCTCAGGAACCACCTTTGTTAACATGTCAACACCATTCTTATCTATATGAATCTTGTGTTGCCTTGAGTCAAGAGTCTTTGTCTTTGAATTGTCTAGCCCCCACACAACAATGATTAGGAGGTATTTCGAATTAAGGTATCTTGTCGAAGACTTCTTGGCTCTTGTTAAGCTTCAAAGTTAAACATCTTCTTATACTTGAGTAGGTTGCTCCTCCTTATCTTAATACTCATTGACCCCTCCTTCATCATCCATAGGATGCGTCTTATGTGAATCATCACCATTAAGTTGCCTCTGATTATTATCACTCTGTGCTAGATCATGTTTACTTTCTTTACCTGTAAGTAGATTACCATAATTAGGAACAAGGGTATAATCTTCATTACCAAAGATGAATTGTTGGATGTAATTTGGTCTTCATTGATGAGACATGCATCCATCTCATGCTCGTAGAAGATTAAGTTTCTGCTTGACAACCTTTCATTTTTCTAAGTTGTAGAGCCTATAGCCAAATACCTCATTACCATCTCAAATGAACACACAAGGAGTAGTTTTCAGATCTAGTTTGCATCTCTGCTCTTCTAGGACATACTTGAAAGCCTTGCTTCCGAACACTCTTAGATGTGAGTTAGATCCTTCCCTTTCCATATTCTCTCGAGAATGTCAAGATTTAAAGAGATTGAAGAAATTCTGTTGATCATATACATTGCAGTTTTGATTGCGACACTCAAAGAGGACTTTGGTAAACTAGACATTCGGAACATACACCAAACCTTCTTCACAATGGTTTTATTCATTCTTTTGACAACAATATTATGTTGTAGGGTACCGAGTGAAGACATGTCATATGTCATGTCTTGCATGGTACTCTTCAAACTCATTTCAAATATAGTAGCCTCTATTATCAATTCAAAGGCAATTAAGCTTCCTCTCCGCCTCCCTTTCCACCATGACTTGACATCTTCTAAAGGTCCCGAGTACTTAAAGACTTAAGTCTGGCATATAACATCTTCGATAAATGTAAGAAAGCACTTATTACCTCTCCAAGACTCCATGTCTATAGGATCACATATGTCGGAGTGCACTAGCTCTAGCTTCATCTTTCTCCTTATAGACTTCTTATGGAAAGACAGTCGATGCTGCTTTCTGGCCATACAATGATCACGTGGATTGAGAGAAATTATGGTCTTTATAGGGATAAGTTATTTTTAAGCTAGTAACTTGATCCTCTTCTTACTAAAGTATCCCCGTTTTTGGTATTGCAAATCTAGTAAATATTTTCTTGAACAACAATTAATTCACTAGCACGTACTTTCGAGTGTGTCTTGTATAAAATGTAGTACAACTTAGCAAGAAAAGAGCAACAAGTTTTTCCTTATATAATTAGAAGTTTGGCATATCAAGTGCAAGAGTATAGCCTTTTGCTTAAGATATCATCAAACGTGTAAATTTGAAGTGAATAAATTATCCCACTTATCTTCCAAAAATTAACACATTAAATTAGGTACTATCCCAAATTCTCTCCGCTGTTTATTTTACTTAAAAGGAAAGTTAGGGATATTTTATTTACAACCAATTTAGTTTGAACTTTGATTTCTGTTCCAAAGGTAATGTAACTCAACTAACAAATTCCATAGTTTTAAGTATCTCCCAATCCCAGGGTATGATGAGACCTTATTTTACACTCATTCAACTACTGATGTCTATCCATCCAGCGCTAGCTAGAATGTTTTTGGATAAGTACCAAACTAGGTTTCCCGCGTCTACGATTTTGTTTTTAACGAAACAAACACTGTTCAAGTCACATGTTAGGAGTCACATGGAATGAAAGGAACCTTCCCATAACAACCAAAATATTTTATTTAATTAACCAAGTAAAACAAAATGATGGTAACGTCCTAATACTTTACGTTCAACACATTCGTTGGAGATAAATAATTGACTGAACATTTAATTGAACGCCGAATCATAGAGGAAAAATTGTCACTTTCTAATTGACCACACTTTCCATTTCATCTTTTTCAATGATACATTAATCACTTTCGCACGCACTGCACTCTGCACTTTATATGAAGGTTAAGAAAGATGAATGATATCCACCGACTAAATTGAAGATCTTCCATTGCTCGTATCTTTAGAAAATTAAAACTGAATTGTTCAAAATAAACACCTCTGAAGTGAGTTGTATTGTATTAATAGGCACCATGATTCGTGAAAATTTAGGAATTGTTTGATTCTACTTTTACTTTCCTATTGTAGTTTTTATTTTTTGTTTTTATTTTTCTTTTAAATAAAAACAAAATTTTATTTGGTTAATGTTAATGTAGTTAAATTTTTATCACTCATAATAATTACATATTAGATAAAATTTAAAGTTAAATTATTTTTAATTAAATAAATTTATTTAATCTCTTATATAATATTTATTAACAAATTATTAATAAAATTATGTTATTTTAATAAAATAAATAAGTTAAAAATTAAAATTTTATTTGTAAATTAATAATTATTTGAAATATATTTTAATTATTAAATCAAATTTTATTTGAATATTTATATACTTTAAATTTAATTATATTTATTAATTGTTATTCAAATTTAATTACGTATTAATTTAACTATAAAATTAAGGTAATTTAAATTATTTATTCTTATTGATAATTAACTTTAATTTATTAAATATATAATATTGAATTAAATTATTCATATTTTTATTAAAATTTAAATAATTAAATAATATATTAAATGATAATAAATCAGATTATAAAAAATAACAGAAAAAAGTATTGTAATAATTTTTGAAAATTGACAAAATCATAAACAGATACTAAAATTTTAAATAAACAAATATTTTTACTGGTTTTGAAAAAAAAAAGGAAATTAAAAATAAAAATAATAACAAACGCCGACGTTGGTTAACATTTTGTTGGCGGTCAGTTGTATGACTGTATCCTGTTCTTGTAGTTGATAAGACGAAGTTACGTTACGTCCGCGTACGTCGTTCCCAAATCCCACGGGATGTTAAGAAAACACGTGTTTGAGATGGGAACGCCCGAAAGCCACCGTTTCAAAAAAGTTTGGCCAAAAGCTTACATTTTTCACGATTTTAAGGTCAAATAGGACCGGCCCTACTTCCCACTTGCTTCTTCAATTTATGGCAATTGAAAACCAGGCAGCAACTGTTATACTTGAGCATTGTGAATCAAATCACTGCGATTCTATGAAACAAAAACAAAGGAAACTATGCAAGGTGGTCTTATTGCTGGCAATAGTCTATAAGTGATAATTAGGTGTGGGGGGTGAGGATTGGAAAGGATGAGAGGGGGCCTAAAGAAGTCGGTGAAATAATTCAAGAGGAAACTGAGGCATAAACAACAAACGAAGAAAAACAAACCCCGGTCTCATGACCTTGTATGCGTTCATCTTAATTAAATGTTGATAAGAGGATTTATTTATTAATCAGCCCAAGTGTGTTGTTCAAGCTTGATAGTTGTATGTGGAAAAGCTCATGATATATAATCTTTTGAGGGTTCCACAAGAGGATTCTAATAAATGTGCGTAATGACTAATTAGATAATGATATGTGATTTCCATTTTAGTTTAAGCAATATGTGATTTCACGAAATATGTCTTTATTGCATTTATTTAAAAGTCATTCATCTTTAACTTATTATTCTCAATTTGAAAGTAATTTCTACTATTTTTCAATTAAATTTTCAAAAATTGATTAAAATTTTGAAGTGCATTCTATTCTTCTTCTTTTTTAAAAAAAAATCTATTTCAAGATTGATTCTTTATTGATCATAATGACACTGAGGACAACAGTTAACATACCCAAGCTCCCCACTTTGTGGGGATATAAGAAAGATCATAAAGTAAGTAATATTCTTTTTATATTTTTAAAAAGAAATTATTTTTATTTTATTACTTAAATTTGTGACCATAAGATTAAAAAAAACAATTTTACATATTACATAGACCATGAGAATAAATACTAAGAATTTTCAAAATCAAATAAAATTCAACTTTTCTCCATTCTTTTTCTTCTACCAACTTATAGGATAAAAACGATTAGTCTCTACTTTGAATTGACTCATATTAATGAATATATTATATCTCAAGAGATAAGAAAAAAGCTAAACATAACACGCATGTAACTAAGTTAGGAAGCTTATAAGATATTTCTCACCAAAAACAACTGTTGACTTTACAAACACCTGACTCCTTCCTTTTTTGACCACTTCTACTCGTTAGGTAGCCCTGCTCCCGCCCTATAAATACTCGATCTCCTACTCCCCACTCCTTTTATCTCCAATTCTCTTCATTTCTAATTTCATAACCTGAAAATTATTCAATGGATGCTCTTTCTCAATTATCGGCGGAATCATCTGGCGTCGAAGGAAATATCTCCGGTCTCCACCCAGACATTATCCGGACCCGAATCCTGACTCTCCTAGACGGACCGACACTCACTTCCATCGGCTGCGCATCGCCGGAGTTTCATGCTCTGTCCACAGAGGAAAGTCTTTGGAAAAACATTTGCGCCTCCACGTGGCCGTCGATTGATGATCCACTCGTCAACGGCGTGGTCTCCACGTTCGCCGCTGGTCATCGGACGTTGTTCTCCGACGCGTATCCTCTTATCCACTGCAAACGCAAAAGTAATCTCAACAACGAAGTTACGGCAACTGAAGGATTGATCTCTGCCGTTGATATTTACTATCAAAATATTCCGATCTTCTCGAAGGTCGTGGAGACCGAGACTGTTACTGAATGGTTTATGAGCTCACCTTTTAGGATCGAGCTACTGGAGCCCAAAGATTACTCGCAAACATGGGACGAAAGTGACGTCGAAAAGGAGAACCAGTGGATCAAGCAACTGGAAGAGAACATAACAGTAAGCTGGATAGTGATCGACCCGGAGCTGAAGCGGGCGGTTAACGTGTCGAGCGAGAGGCCGGTGTCGGTAAGCAAGCACTGGTTGACTGGAGAAGTGGAGATGAAGTTTGCGACGATCGTGGAATGGGAACGGGAGCTCGTGAAGTGGGAGGTGGTGTTGGTTTTGGGGCTGAGCAGGACGGAGCGG
>JAOTAY010000008.1:7248339-7271102 GCA_025629805.1 Erythroxylum baracoense | reverse complement strand
TAGGATATAAGAACCACAACTAAAGGGATCTACTTGATCATAGTCAATATAACTTGTAATCTCATTTAACCTGTATGAAATCACAAAGAATATGGAACACAATCGATATCTTCCTGACTATGATATGAACTGGTAGTAGAGACGACCATTGAAAACAATAAGACATTGAAAACAGCCAATATCAAACAATATAAGCAGAGACGACTATTGAAAACAAATAATCATTAGAAGCAGATATGAACCAGTAGTTGATAATCAGTAACAGATCCAATATCACAACCACACTCTAACACAGAAAATCCAATCCTTGGATTTAAAGCTAGCATCTTTCTCAAACAATAACACAAAAATCAATCCAAAACACGCAAAAACAGATGTAGGACATATAGAAAATAGATAGACACATCAAATGGATCTAGATCCAAAATGGGCAATGAGGAAAACTTTCAAAGGAGGAGCGCCGCCATGAGGGTGCAAATGAGGGAGATTGCCAAAGCAAAAGAAGACGACGAAAAACCCAAATCTTCATATAATGAATTAGAAATAGAAACACAGGCCAACAATTCCTACCTATAACCTAGTAAATGCCTTTAAAAATAGAAAACGTTAACACACAAGAAATGCCATAAAAACATGAAGCCAGGGATGACATAAAGTAATCAAGAGATGACATTTTTGCTCTTGCTTTCCTAAATCTGACACCTTCGACTTCTCTCTTATGTTTTCCTCTTAAGCCAAAACATATGAGAAGCATAACCTTTAAATCTCCCTATAAAACTTACTTCGCAGAAGAATTTCGCAGAATACAAAGTCTGATAAACAAACAAACAAACAAATGAATCGATTAATAAATCAAAGGAAACAGATCTCTTATCCAGAGATCAATTTGGTCCACGAAATGCACAAAACTTATGAAGGTGAAGAGACAAAGAATCTTAAAATAAGCAATTTATTTTGAAACTTAAAGTTATATAAGTTTCAAAATAAAGGAGTCACGAAGAGGGGTTTTGGATAAATTGCAAGGGATTCAAGTAAAGCAAATAATATTAAAGGAGCAATGATAGCGAGTATGACAAAAAAGTCCAAAGAAGCTGTCAATGATCTATGGTGGATCGTTATAAAAAGATTAAAGTTTTCTTTTCTAAGAGAATGAATAAAGGCCATAATATTGATTTTAGCATATAAGCAAATTATGGAAAGAGGTTATAAGATGTAATTGGTGTTGACGTGATATTGGTGATTGGCATAGGTCTTGCAATAGGTTTGAACCTTGGGAAAATAGAAGAAAATTGATGTTAGAGTGTTATTTTGGATCAATACTGAACTTGTCTTTGTTGAGCACTTATAAAGTTCTAAAATAAAATTAACGCTATGTGCTTCTTAAACAAGCACCAAATTCATGGTTTAGTTGTTTAGAGTTTTGAAATTTCATAATATTATTTTCTCTTTTGGACTATAATTCTTAGGGTTTAAATTCTTAAGGTTTTATGACTATAAAAGGCTACCCTATGAATATAATAGAGGGAGACATCATTATTATTAATCAATCAAAAATTTTTAAGAGATTTTTCTTTATTTTTTATTAAAGAAACTCTTATTTTAGGTTCTCTCACAACTTGTGATCTTATCTAGTTAGCTAGTGGTGCTTAAACTTAAAATCTTACGATTATCGTCCTATCTTTTTTGTAAGTACGGTGATTCATATCTTTTCTTTTAGTTTGTTTTCTTGAATTAAATTTGTCTTGATAGAACGATCCTTAGGCTTAATTCATATTGGTGTCAAATTTCACTAGTTTTATTAGTGAGGGTTATATCAGAATGTTGATAACAAAGCCATCTTCTATATACAAGTTCGTCTTTGAATTGTTTTATTAATGTTTTCAACATTCTCATATCTTCTTATTGCACATTTAATTTTCTTATTCACATCAGTTATAGACAAGATATGTAAAAAAAAGAGATTGTTTTGAGTTTATTATTTCATGTTTTTTTAAAATTTTACATGTCAATTAAAATAAAAAAGAAAAATTTTCAGATTTGTTTATTAAGAGAAGCACCTAAAAAGTCATATGTAAATCATATAAAAGGATTACATTTTGCTTTATAAGTAAAGGTTTTTTTCCCCTTTTTCAACAAGAATAATGTACTGTAAATACCATATATGTTATGATTGTTGTTTCTTAATCTTCATTATTTAATCTAATTAGGCTTCATAGACTTAATTTTTTTTAGTTTTCTTATTTCCTTGGCCTCTAGTTTTATTTTCTTTGCTTAATTATGTCTAATTTGCTTATATGGGAGTTATTTGACAAAACCAGCCTTCTTGATATATTAACGAGTTTACAAATAGCCTTTAGTCAAGAGCCAGGTAGTGTGAATTTTAAGAGAAACTTATGAGAGAGTGCTTTTGCTGCTAATGTTTTTATAGGTTCATTATAACTCAAAATTGAAACAAAGACAAAAAGGAAGTGAGGATGATAAAGTGGGGATAAATCGAAAGTTTATCATGAGTGCAATACACGGTCAATATGAACATCTCATTAGGCAATTTAGTGATGTACGGGATAAGTTACAGAATATGAAGCTGCCATAACTGACTTACAATATAACTCACCCTTACTTATTAAAGTTGATGACTTCGAGGTTTATGATGGGGTTGAGAGTAATGTCAACTACTTAAAAGAGATCAACGTAAGGGAAGATAGAAGAGAAAGAGGTGGAAGATGAGGTATAATATGAACATAAGGAGGACATAGACTTGGATTATGATATAATAAAGGGTATAAGAAAATAGATCACAAATATATGGGTAACATTAAGATGAATATACCACCTTTTTAAGAAAGATAGACCTAAATGCTTACTTGAAGTGGGGAAAATCATATATAGTTAGTTTTTTATTATTACAACTTTTAAGATGATGAAAAAGTTAAAATTATAATCGCAAAGTTTAGTGATTACATTGGGAATTGGTGAAATCTGTAAATCCTAACTGGGAGAAGGAACATAGAGCCACCTATCAGAATATAAGAGGATATAAAAGTAGTATTGATGAAGCGTTTTGTGCCAAGTTCCTATTATTGTGATCTCTATCAAAGGTTGCAAACTTTGACTCAAGGTTTTAAGAGTGTGAAAGAATATTACAAAGAGACGGGGGTGTGTTATGGTTAGGATGAATATGGAGGAAGGTAGGGAAACAATAATAACTCACGTTATTTATTAAATAAATCTATAAATTTTTAATATTATAGAGCTACCATTATGTGGAGTTAGAAAATGCACTTCATATAGCCATAGAGATAGAAAAATAACTCAAAAAGAGGCATATTAGCCATTTTGGTGTTTTTAGGAAAGCTGTTTATGATAGTTACAAAAACTGTTATTCCTTTACCATTAATAGAAAATATGTTACCCTTGCTCTATTATCACTAAAAAAAGTCTATAAAGATCAACTCAAGATTTGTAAGAGAGAACAAGAGAGAATGGAGAGAAAGAAATAAGAGAAAACACACGAGGATAATTTAAACACTTTGGACAAAGGGAAAAAAAGGGAAAATGATTGAATTTGGTAATAAGAGTAGGGGATATGAGAGATGCATTCTTGGTCAAGTGCTAATAAAGAATCTTTTCTCTTGATGTTAAAACTAATAATTCTTTATTTAGTGTTGTTGTTTCTCTTTTTTGAGAATTTGATAATCTCTTTTAAAAGGATATTCCAAGTAGATTGCCACCTCGATGTTATTATTGGAGCCTAAATTCCAAATTGTACAAAATATAAGACAAATGCAAAAGAGATAAATGAGATACAAAAACAAGTGGATGATCTTTTAAGAAGTGTTATATGAGAGAAAGTTTGCTCCTTTGTATGTCGCCTATCTTGTTAGTACCAAATAAGGATGGATCTTAGAGAATGTCGATGGATTTATGCACTATCAACAAAATTATTTTAAAGTATAAACATCAAATCCCTTAGATTAAATGATATGCTTGTTAAGTTATATGGTGCATGATTGTTCTCTAAAATTTGGTTACTGTAAGAAGGTTTTGAATGGAAAAATGCTTTAAAAACTAAATACGGTATATGTGTGTGTGTGTGTGTGTGTGTGTGTGTGTGTATTTTGATGATTTCATTGTCTATAATATAACTTAGATGAGAATATTGAATATTTGGGACATGTTTTATATGTGTTTAGTTAAGAAAAGTTGTATGCAAATTTGATATCTCAATTTTTTATTCATCATTTGGATTCGTGAAGTACAATTAAGTATAATTAGATTCATGCTTTCGTTTTTAGTATTTTGTGGAAGAATGAAAGGAGTGTTCTTTTTGTACCAAACACGTTATGTTTCTTGATTATATGGTAAGTGCCAAAAGAATAAAAGTAGATCGAGAGAAAGTAAAGAGCTATCAGAGAGTGACTGATGCTAAAAATCATGTGTTGCTAAAAGCTTCTACAATCTGATTAGTTTTTATAGATGTTTTGTTAAGGACTTTAGCATATTTACTCTATTTTTTTAATGAGATAGTTAAAAAGAGTGTAGGAGTCGATGATCAAGAGAGAGCTTTAACTTATTGAAAGAGAAGTCAGGTTAGACACCTTTATTAGCTTTATCTGACTTTTCCAACACCTTTGAAATTGAGCGTGATGTTTTAAGTGTAGGAATTGATACGATTTTGGTGCAAGAAAGAAGATCAATAGCATAATTTAGTAAGAAGCCTATTGGTGCAGCCTTAAACTACCCAACCTATGATGAGGAGATGTATGCATTAGTGAGAGCAATAGAGACTTGGCAATACTACTTGAGGCCCAAGGAGTTTTCGTTATATATGAATCATGATTCATATATGCATATATTCAAGGTCAAAGTAAGTCAGGTAAGAGATACGTAGCTAGGTTGGATTTTTTAAAAGCTTGTCCTTATGTGGTGAGGTATAAGTAAGATAAGGAAAATATAATTATTAATGCATTATCTAGGAGACATGTTTTATTAAGTAATTTGCATGTTAAATTGATTAGATTTTAAGCATATTAGAGATTTATATGTTAATGATCCTCATTTTTGTAATGTGTTTAAATCATATGAAAATTAGGATCTTCGTCAATTCCAGGCTAGTTTAGGTGACCACGAGCATTGTGCTTCAAGTCAAATTTCTCCCCTTTTTAAGGTTTAAAAATCTTATATATTGGTCCTCTTCTAGCACACATTGAGGTAATTCTTCTTTGGTAATATCCCATTGAACTATCTCTTTGTAGAACCCTGTTTTGAACTTATGACCTGTAACTTTCCAGCATTGATTGTGTTTGAAGCTAGTAAGCTTTTAAGAGTAAATAACATAAACTTGATCTTTAAACATGTTCTCCTTTTCATCTAACCTTATAATAGGGATAATTTATGGGAACTTTTGTTCAATGTCTACTAAGACACAGAGGTTAGCATAACTAACTCTAATCATTGTTATTGTAGCCTCATCAAGGCAAAGCAATTTTCCATTGAAACTATAGAGGTAGCTCAATCCCTTTTAGTCCAATATTTTAATAGAATATTGTGTATGTTTTCTTATAAAGGAACTTATTTTTGCTTCAAACTCTCAAGTTGAATTCCTAGCTTCTATTTTTTCAGAAGAGAGGTTTTGAATGTCACAGGCCAACCTCTATTAATTTTATTCGAACAAGAAGATGTTATCCTCAGTAATAAGACATTCCCTTAGTACAAAGCATTTCCATTATAAGTGAGACCGTGCATTAAAAGGCCTTTTGGCTACGAAGAACCAATGAGGGTAGCATTCCCTTTACGGACTCCTTTAAGAACAAGAGTGGGTGAGGCTACATTGTGCTTACCATTAGAGGATACAGGAGGACAAGGCTACAATGGAGAAAAGAGGAAAGAAGAATGAGATGAAGAAGCCTTTAGTATACACCAAATAGCTCTAGGACAGAAGGAATCAAGAGAGTTAAATGAGGAATAAAGCTAGTAAGAAAAAAAAAAAAGCAGGAATAAAATAAAGGGCCAAGACTACTACGGAGAAGAGTGGGACATAAGCCTTCAACTGACACCAATCAGCTTCAAAATAGAAGAATTCCAGGGAAAGCAAGTTGTAATGGTTAAACTAGCATGACCTTGATGTAGAAACATACGGATGCATCAACTCCAGAAAAATGTTTCAGCAATTTTGCTTTGAAGAACAATGTGAGAGAAATTTGTATTAAAGATCCTTTGGTCTCATTCTTTTCTTGCAATTTTTTAATTTTTAAATTTTACTTTTAATAGAAATAAAATTTTGTTTTATCATTAATACCAATATAATTACAGAGTCAATCTAATTAATTAATTTAAAATTTTATATAATATTTAATAATAAATATTAATAATATTAAATAAGTAAGAAATTTGTAAAGTAATATTTATTTGTTAAAACATATTTTATTTTTAAATTTAGGACAATTTAGTAATTTAGCCTCTAACATTTACACTAAAATCTGAGTTGGACCCTAACGTTTCGGAGCATTCAAAATGAACCATAACGTTTGCAAAACAATGTTTGGAAAATGTTCAAAACAATCCCTGAATGGCAGGAACAATTGAGGGAGTTAGGCCTTTTATTACATTCATTTAGGGGTTGATTTGAATGTTTTCTAAACATTATTGTTCATTTTAAACGTCTTGTAACTGTTAGGGTTCATTTTGAATGCTCTAAAACGTTAGGGTTTAATTCAAATTTTATTGTAAACGATGGGGGTTAAATTGCTCTTTTGGCCTTAAATTTAATGTAATTTCTTAAATAAATGGTTATTTTTTATAATTTTATTTTTATGACTCATTAATTTTAATATTTTGAATTTAGAATATATTTTAAATAACTGCCAATTTAAAATAATTTTATTTTCAAGATATTTTTATTTTAATTTAATATAGAAAATAATGATAATTTAATATTTTAATTATGATAAATTCAATAATTATATAATAATTATTTAATTAATAATAAAATATTTATTTTTACTTAATTTACAACACAAGTGAAATGCCTATAGTCAATTAATCATTAAATAAAATCAGGGGAGGATTTGCCTATTTTACAACCTGGGTCTCTTCTTTGAGCTAATCCTAATACTTCTTTAATGCTTTCAATCTAGTACTTTAGTTCACGGAGCCAAGTTCACCATCCAAATAAACTTCAAGTTTGACTGTTTAAGAGCAGGGCCTGACTGTTTAAGAGCTGACGGTTTAACCAAATATGATTGGTGTGAGTGGTTCAGCACTTTCATCCTTTAACCAGATATCTCAAGTTCGAGCCCTATGATTGAAGAAACTTATTTGGTTAGCACTTTACTCCTTACGGGCTGACCCGGTACGAGCGAGGATTAATTTAAGTCTGACTGACTTAAAAGTACCTTTCTATAATTGGGACCCTCTTAAGACACCTCGTATGCTAATAAAAAAAAAGTATAGAAATATATTTTATGTTTTTCTATTTGTATATTTCCTTTCGCATGTATTAAAGTCACATCTACCCCTCTTCAATTAGGAATGACAAAAGGGTCTGGGCCGGGCTGAGTTGATCAGACCTTAAGTTCAATTTTTTCAATCTCAGGCTACTTAAACTTGATAATTTAAAATGAAGTCGTTTTATTTTTTATAAAAATAATAAAAAATTTGTGTCGGGCTTACTCCCTTCTTATTGTCATTCTTATCTTCAATCAACATATACCTAGGCCAGTCCGACCCATTAGCATCCAACCTTCAATTAACATACAGATTTTTGACATTCAAAAATTTTAATTTGTTCAACAAGGAAAGAGAACAATCCCATTCCCCTACAGTTCAATTAATTTTAACATGCTTAATAATTCATTAGTATTTAACCAAAATGGAGCAACAAGATGTAGTTTGACAAAGTAAACGTATAAAATTATCATACACCACATGCAGGCTCGGATTGAGCTTACAGCAAAAGATGCTTGAATCGCCAAATCTTGAATATTTGTGCAAATGGAATGGCAGAGAACTAAGTTGAATTCCCTTATTTTAGCCCATGTAGCAGGAGAGATAAATAGTTGACTTAATATGAGCTTGATTTTTGCAGTAATAGTACCAGCAACACAACGGTAGAAGTAAATGGTGCAGAAAGAAAGCCGCTTAGTCTTAAGCTTACACTGAGTGAATGAGCAACTGCAGCTTGACTTAAAAAAAGGTCTCAGGCTCAGCTCCTCCAACACTTCTGCTGTACTACTAGTAATCCAGTCTATTGTTTTGTAATCAAGCTTATATACTACTCCATAAATTACATCGCCAATCACGCTGTTCTTTCATATTTGGTTTAACCATCTAGAACAACAAAACCCTAGATCCAATCCACAAGATATGTCTCCTAGGGAGCCTCGGGGGCGCCAAAAACTGTTGGAGTCCATGTACTCCATCATCCCCCTCGTCTTCATTCTCGTTGCCTGCGCCGAACTCTGCGACGCCGCCACCGTCGTCGACGTCTACCGTCTCATTCAGTACGATATCTCCGGCGTCCCCTTCGGATCTCGCCTAGCCGCCCTCAATCATCACGCCTCTTCTCTTCATTTCCCTCCCGCTGCTGATCTCTCGCGAACCGTTCTCATGATTCCGATTCGCGAAATTAACATCTCTTTCGTCAATGGTAACTTAGTTTCTTAGTCTCTTATCTTACTTCTGTTGGTACCTTGTCTTTAGTTTGGTTGTTACGTGTTGCGCTTTTCATACTTGTCTCTTCCTAATTGATTTTGTGATTGGATTGATTTTTCTTTGACTCTAACGACAGAGTTTATTACGCAAGGGAAGCCTCTGGGGGGCTTACTGTTTTTGCTTCCCGATATGATTAATTTTAACCACGAAGATGCCGTGAATAGTGAGTTTAATAATCATTACAAGGAGATGGTGAAGACACTATTAGCAGAACTTGAAAGATCACTTATACATGCCAAAATACCTGTGAGTGACGTTGGTTGTTGATTTATTTTCAATCTAATACTGATCATGTGCAAACCTTTACTCCCCTTTTATTAAGTACCGCTCATAAATTGTGATTGCAATATGTGCTGCATGTTAAGTTCCTTATTGTTCGTTTTCATTTGATGGCTAGCTGCTGCTTTCTGTATAACTTGGCAAGTGAGAATTACACCTTTATGGATAAGCTTATGCCTTGAAATATTCATTTTCATAGCTATTAGCGTTATCCAAAAAAACCTTATGAAGTAAACCACCTGGTTGTATAGTATCTACACCACATATCACTGTGTCCAATGTCCAAGACTGCATAACTTATTGTACTGAATTACGGCATTATAGTTGCAAATTGTCAAAGTTGGCTGATAAAAGCCTTTTTCCAGAGTGGAACTAAAACCTGAATCTTTTAATGTTATCTAATCAGAGTGATTGTTGATTTGTTATTTTTCACTCTAAATTTTTCTTCATGTGGTGAAAAAAATGTGCTTATTCAAGCTTAAAAATAGCATTAATAGCAGAGCTGTACATTTTCCTCTCATCTTTTCTTACTTCAGCTTCAAATGCTTGTCATTTTTCTTCATTTGATTTCTTTGATATTTACGATCTATATTGATAAAATTAGTTCTTATATCATTCTTTTCGTGCAGTATCCTGTATATTTTGCTTTTGAAAATGATGACATTGAAGCTGTGTTGGCTGATGTCAAGAGGAATGATGTTACTAGTCAACCTGCAACTGCAACTACTGGCGGGTTAGTAGTAACAATATGCAGTGGCGTTATTACCCTGAATTTCTATGTTATTGTTTACTCCTTTCAAAGAAACTTTGATACTTATATAAATATTCTCTGGTTATCTCAATCATATGTAATTAAATTGTCAAATTTAATGTGGGTAAATATTTCAATTTTACTATGTTAATTGTAATTCTCTGACTGATGAAAATAGTTTATCGTTCCAATTCTATTTGTAGTTATCTTAATTAATTTATTTAACTATTGTTAGATCGTGCAAAATTGTTATTATCCTTATTTATACTCTTCAATTGATCTTCATTGTTTTGACCCTTGAACCTTAATATCTAAGTGAAAGCATTTCCTCTATTCTTCTAAACATCCTAAGCAAGGGTGGGGGCAGTTTACAGTATAATTAGAAGGTTCAGATATTTGGTAAGAAGGTAAAATGAAATTAGCATGGTTAACACTCTGATTATGAATGGAAATATTTACGGAGGGGATGTCATTTAGATCCTTATCTAGAATCCAGGAGATGGGTGCTTATTCTCATTGATGGATGGCATTGAGGAATGATGTATTAGATTCTGAAGGGGAATAGAGTTCCATGCCTGTTGTGAAAACTTCGATATAAAAAGATCATGATCTGGGATGATCAGTATGTTAATTGTCGTCTTTTTGTTTATGTGGTCTATACAGGCTCCTCGATGTTAGCAGCTTTTTAATTGTTTGCCTTTTTGCTCAACTTTTGTAAATGTACCTTGTCGACCGTAACCTACTTTTTGTCACATATTTTGAAAGTAAGAAGCAATTGCTCAATACTTTTATCTGCTGTATTCCTTTTCTTTACCTGTTTCTGAATCTCATCTTTCATACCTTGAAACTGAATTGTCAACGACTATGTTCAATATTTATTGCTTTCTTTCTGTCTTTAGTGATAAGCTAACAAGGTTTCTTGTTAACCATTGAGTAATGTTGTGCCATCTTCGCTTTGAAATACGTCAGGTACAAGCTTGTTGTCTCTGTTCCAGAACCAAGGAAAGTGGTGTCTCCTACAATCACCAACATCCAGGTTATCTTACACCTTATGTTTTTTCAGGTGTTACCTGTAATCTTATTGAACGAAAATAACCTTTTTAGTCTTCTTGATCGTTGTTTACCAAATATCACCACCGTGACGGTACTTACCATGCTGGATTTAGCTCATTTTTGCTAGTGAAGACCTGTTTTGTGTTGAAGCAACACTTTCTTTTTATTCTGTTCTCTAGCTTTCGCCTTTTTCTTACACTGTTGTGGCACTGCCTAGTTATCCATTTTGCTTTTTTGATCATCTGAATTGCAACACACATCATTGAACTGTTTGTAGAGTTGATCTCTCTTTTGACATCCAGTATCATCGATGGTACTCTTAAACTAGGACATAAGATATCATTCTACAGGCAAAAACATATCTAATTATGTAATTAGGATTTTTATTCATGGATCATGTGAATGTAGTTTTCCTTGATAAACGGCATAACCAGGACAAATGATCAAATATTGATGGTCCAAATTGCAAAAGAGTGTAGGATGGAGCATTAAGCATTTAAATATATTTGCAAAAATTGAGAGAACAACCTTATCTTCTACTTTCATTATGTAAAATGTATTTAGCCCAGATGTTTTTAACTTTCCTGCAATATTTAGAGTTCATAATTATGGTACTCTATCTAGTCTTGATTTAAAAAAGATATTTGTGATTGAAATTGTAGGTATTAGCTTAATGTCCTAATCCATTGTGCATAACTTAGTATTGTCTTGCTAACCCACTAAGTCTATGATGTTCATGCTAGTTGTTTGTGATCTAAATAATTATTTTGGATTGTGGTAGGGGTGGTTGCGGGGATCAAAAGCAGATGGAGATCCAAATCAACTTCCAACCATTGCTATTGTAGCATCATATGATACATTCGGGAGTGCTCCTGTATGTGATTTAGTTAATCTTACGAGTATATTAATTTGCCTACATGCAGAATGACATCAAAATAGTCATACATGTAGGCCTTATCAGTTGGTAGTGACAGCAATGGAAGTGGAGTTGTGGCACTTCTTGAAATTGCTAGATTGTTTTCTCATCTTTATTCCAATCCAAGGACAAGAGGAAGATATAATTTACTTTTTGGGCTAACATCTGGAGGGCCTTATAACTACAATGGAACTCATAAGGTATCAAACTCTCACTGGCAGAATATTTTTGTTATTTTTTCTTGGTATTGTTTTATAGAGTCAATTAGGTTCCTGCTTGTGTAATTTTGGTGCACTAATTGTTGTCGTTTGTGTTTTGATCAGTGGCTTAGGAGCCTTGATCAACGTCTACGTGAGAGCATTGACTATGCTATTTGCTTAAATAGCATTGGGTCGTGGGATCGCAATTTGTGGATTCACGTGTCTAAACCCCCTGAGAATGCTTATATTAAGCAAATTTTTGAAGTAAGCAAATGTTATCTCCAATGGGTCAGAGTTCTACTTTTCAATTGGGACAGCTGCTTGTTTCGTGGCTTGATATGCAATCTTCTGTAGGGCTTCTCTGCTGTTGCAGAAGAGCTGGGTGTTGAAGTTGGTCTGAAACACAAGAAAATCAATATTTCAAATCCTCGAGTAAGTTGAGTTTGTTGAAAGCTGAGACCATACAGAGTAACGAAGAAAAGAATCTTTACTTTCTGGTTGAACCTTGATAGTTTGTGTTATTAGTTAAAGAGAAATTACTATTCAAAGCTGAAACTGAAAATTGACATGAATGTTTTAACTTCCTTCCCCATGCAAGTACATTTCTGTGGGAACTTGATTTACTATAAAGACATTATTGCTACCTTTAGGATTATTGAAACTGAATCCACATAATGTGGTTTACAAGCTTTACCTTAAAGCTAGGTGCATGTATTGTTAGTAGGATTTAGATTCAATCTTGTGATCAAAGTATGGGTCCAAAATGCATATTGTAAAACTCCTTTGCAGGTAGCATCACTTAACTTTTCCCTTCTGAAACTCCTGTTTCTTTTGTATTGTGTTATCAGTGGTTTTCTTTAAATCATTTGATTTTGTTTGATTTCACACTTGTCATTGCATTTTCGGTAGTATTTTTTTTTCCCTTGGTGAGACTGCAAGACTAAAACATCCATATTATTTTGAAGGAAAGACCGAGTATTGCTATATACTTTTCAAAATATTGTGGTCTCAATAGTTTGGGAGTATGTTTGTTATTGACCATTTAAGTTCTTCAAGTAGCTATGTTCTCTTATTACCAATTCTTCCATAATAATGACTAGGGATAGCAATTTGAGCCCGACCAGGTCTTGCCTAGCTTAAAGTGAAAGAGCCAAGCCCGAGATGATCGGGCTTCATGCTGGGTTTGGGCTTAGAAGGGCTGGTCCATCAGCTTTGTTTTTCCCAGATCTGTTGTTTTGACCCAGCCTGATCAGGCTTTGGAGTGCTGGGTTTGGTAGTATGTTTGTTATTGAGCATTTAAGTTCTTCAAGTAGCTATGTTCTCTTTTTACCAATTCTTCCATAATAATGACTAGGGATGGCAATTTGAGCCCCGACCAGGTCCTACCTGGCTTAAAGTCAAAGAGCCAAGCCCGAGATAATCCGGCTTCATGCTGGGTTTGGGCTTAGAAGGGCTGGTCCATCAGCTTTGTTTTTCCCAGATCTGTTGTTTTGACCCGGCCTGATCGGGCTTTGGAGTGCCTGGGTATTGGCAGCTTGGATCTAGCCTGGCCCGTTCCCACTTTAATAATGACTCCATGATGCTCACTTGGACTGGCTCCTTATTGAGCCAAATATGTAATAATACGACATGCTGTATCATTCTTAAATTAATAATATTCATCTTGCAAATGTCAACTATGAGCATTGATTGATAAATATAATGTATAATCAGCTAAAAATCTGGTATGATGGTTCAACATAGAATGGAAACCTTTTGACTGACTAGTTTAGAAAAGCGCAACTGGTCTATTGCAGTTTTGTTCTACTCTTTAGAAAAGTTCATTTCTGGCTGTTTTCATATAGTTTGAATTACACCTTATGATTGAAGATATAACTTCAGAAAAGCTGCACAACACTTCTTGATTAACTGGTCAACCCCATTAGATTGAATTACTTGCAGTTCAGTCCTTACTCTTGGAGACTCACATATTGGACATGAAAACCTTGGTTATAAATAAGAAAATTTTGTAAACTCCAAAATATGCTCTCTCCAATTTAGCCTTTAGAATTTTGTGACAACATAAAATTTTGCTGATTGCAAACTTGCAAAATTCTACTTCGATTTAGTCTTAGTTCAGCCTTGTTTCAACTTTGGCCTTTAACCAAAGGCCTTTTTCAGTTTGATGGGGCGCAGACTGGTTTCTCAAAATTATTTTGGAATTATATTATACTATTGATTTAATGGACACTAGCATGGTATGCCTTTTTTCACTTAAGCAAGGTGATATATCTGATGACCCGTTGTAGGTAGCTTGGGAACATGAACAATTTTCCAGGCTGAGGGTTACTGCTGCCACCCTTTCTCAACTTGCTGCTGCACCTGAATTGTTAGAGAGCACAGGAGGTCTTTCTGATAGCAGGTTCTGTTTCTTTACTTGAATCTTACTGTCTTTGGGCTGTAACTTTCATTTTTATGTTAATGTATCTTGTTTTTGTGCAGAATCTTTGTTAATGAAATTGCTATTATCAAGAGTATCAAATTAGTTGCTGAGAGTATTGCTGTAAGTTTAACATGCCTCTGATTGCTTTCAATACGTGGATGCTTTTTTATGTGGTCTTAAACTGATCCTGTTAATTAATGCCTTTTTTGGTCTATGTGCACCTGTGTGTGTAAGATCATATAGCAGCTTTCCACCATTGCTAGATTTTAAATTTCATTTATAAGTCATTCCCGGAAATTCTTAATCAAAGAAAAATCATTTAACTCATCTACTCCTGAGCCCCATATCAGTTGGGTAGGTTAATTTCTTCCATGTTTAGTACTCCATTGTCAAACTTCCCAACTGTAGCGATAAAAAGACTTTTGTTAGTACCTGAACTGGATTACCTCTAGGCTTTCCTTTATATGTTGTGGCCTAACCATCGAACGAATTTCCATCAAGTTTATAAATGATATACCCCACAAGGATACTACCTTTTATTTAATCATAATGTTGTTCTCTAATATGTCCTTGTTCTTAAATTGTCCAGAGGCATATCTATGGTCACCAAGGGAAGAACATTGAAATCTTTGCTGATGACAGTAGCTTGGCTGTCAGTCCCTCTTACATAAGATCATGGTTGGATCTTTTGTCCCGAACACCTCGAGTGGCACCTTTTCTGTCGAAGAATGATCCTTTTATCATAGCATTGGAAAAGGTTGATCCTTCACACCTCGTTCAGCTGCTAATTACTTTCGTGATGTTCGTTCTTCCGGATTTTTTGTCAGCAACATTGGTTTTTACCTAAATATCCTACCCAGAATTTTTGCAGTGCTGTGGTCATAGTATGTTAGGATTGTAATGAATGTTCGTACAGTTTTAACTTCTTGTCTTGAATCCAAAAGTTCATGGTTAAGTGATTAACCTTGAATTTCTTTTCAATACCCTTTTTGAGATGGAATGATGGTTTTTCGTGTGCCAAGGCTATATACTAGGAATAGAAATTGAGCCAACACTATACTGAAAGTAAATGGTCCGAATGCTATACTTTGGTAGCACTTGGGGGTAAGAGGCTGGGATTGAGATGAGGACTTACATCTTAAGCGAAGCTGCAATAGCACTATGATAAACTATTGATATCATACACAACCAATATTTGAGTATTTATATCCTCTTAGGATGTAGCTTACATAATAGAAAAAGCTTTGAAAAACTTATATTTTATTATATATTCTGGCTTTATGATGATACATCCACATTCCTTACTCTATTCATTTACAGGAAATAGCAGTTCATACACATGAAGTAGATGTCCAACATGAGTTGCTTGACGGGATGTTTACATTCTACGATTCAACCAGAACTAAATTGCATGTTTATCAGGTTATTACTTTTGTTACCTGTCTTATCTTCTCATGATAACATGGTTGTTGCATTTTTAATTTTTGTTTATTGATGGGTTTCTGATTTTATTTTTTTGTAATGCCAAATAATGCTTTTGTGTATCCTATTATTTTAATGTTTTATGAGTGGCTGTATGTGTGGGAATTGGAAAATTTGCTGCAAATAGTGTTAGGAGTCTCAATAGAGATTGTATTATTGATAGTATATTGATAGTATTGAGGTAATGACAAGCTGGAGCATGCTCCCCCTCCTGGACAACTCAGGCCAATCTTCCTAACAATGATGACAATAATCGTTGTTAGTTCTCTACTCCTAGCCAGCTATATTCCCCTCCCCCCCATCTTCTCTCCATAACTGCCTTCTAACAAACTTGCCTACATGGCAGCTGTCACTCCCCCTTTCCCATTTTGTTTCTACGTATATATGTTTTAATGGGCTTAGTTGGTATGGGCTGAGGAGAGGGTGGATTGTTAACAATTCCCTCCTCAATAGGCTCCTTGTCCTCAAGGAAAGAGGAAGGGAATTGTCCCTTGATGAAGTCTGCATCCTCCCAAGTAGCTTTTTCTTCTGGTTTAGTCTTCCAACGAATTAGCCATTGCTGGACCTTTCTGCCTCTAGACTTGCTGTAACGTGAAGCCAGGACTGCTTCGGGTTCAGCCCTCACAGAAACATCCACCTCTAAGCCTTGGGGAAGATCTTGCTCAATTGGATGGTCACCTATGATCCTTTTCAGCTGAGAGACATGGAAAACTGGATGTACCCTTGCTGTGGGTGGAAGTTGTAGTTTGTAAGCAGCCTGCCCTACCCTCCCAATGACCTTAAAAGGGCCATAATACCTTGTAGACAACTTAGGACAGATTCTTCTTGCTAGGGTGAGCTGTGTATGCGGCCTGAGCTTAACATAAACCAAATCTCCTACCTGGTATTGTACCTCCCTCCTATTAGCATCAGCGAACTTCTTCATTGATGACTGAGCACGAAGTAAATTGTGCTTAAGTTGGCGCAAGGCCTCATCTCTGTCAACCAAAGCTGCTGCCACTGACTCCACTTGCGTCTCTCCTTGTATGAAGTGCAGTATAGATGGTGGTAAGTGGCCATAAACAACTTCAAGAGGAGTCCTTCCGATAGACACATGAAAGTTAGTGTTATACCAGTACTCAGCCCAAGATAACCAATGAGACCAATGTTTAGGCTGTTCGGAGGCGAAGCAACGAAGGTAGGTTTCCAAGCACCTTTTAACCACTTCCGTCTGGCCATCCATTTGGGGATGGTAGGAGGAACTCATCTTCAACACTGATCCTTGCAACCTGAATATTTCCTTCCAAAAATTGCTTGTGAAGAGAGGATGTCTATCGCTCAGTATTGAACTAGGAATGCCATGTAGCTTCACCACATCTCTTATAAACACTTCAGCCACTGTTTTAGCCGTGAAGGGATGTTTAAGAAGTAGGAAATGAGCGTATTTTGACAGCCTGTCTACTATCACCAGTATAACCTCATATCCTTGGGATTTAGGAAGCCTTGTGATGAAGTCCATGGATACTTCATCCCAAACCAGCTTAGGGATAGGCAGGGGCTGTAAAAGACCAGCTGGAGTCATAGCCAAGTATTTATTCCTTTGACATGTGGCACACTCCCGTACAAACTTCTGTATTGATGACTTCATTCCGGTCCAAAACAAACCACTAGCCAACCTTTTGTAGGTTTTAAGAAAACCCGAATGTCCCCCTAGAGGAGAGGAATGATATTCTTGCAGTAATTGGGGAATTAGCGCTGAAGAGGGAGAGAGGACTAACCTGTTCTTATAGAATAATAAGTTGTCCTTCACTTGATAACCTGGTTTAGACTCTGGATTCTGCCTCAATGTCATCATGAGTTTACTAAGTTCAGCATTCTCTTGAATCTCCTTTCGGATTACCTCCATATCAGCCCAAAATGGAGCTGAGACTGCTGCAAGTAACAACTTATCTTCTTCCACTCTAGACAAGGCATCCGCAGCCCCATTTCGTTTTCCTGACTTATAGATCACTTCAAAATCAGGACCCAACAATTTAGCCTGCCAACATTGCTGGTCAATTGATGGAATCCTCTGGTTCAGTAGATGCTTAAGGCTCTTATGATCAGTATAAACTTTGAAATGCCTTCCCAATAAGAAATGTTTCCAATGTTGAATAGCTAAGACTATCGCCATAATTTCTTTTTCATAGACAGACTTGGAATAAGTCGATTCAGCTAGTGCATTGCTGAAATAGGCTAAGGGACGACCTTCTTTCATCAAGACGGCACCGATTCCCTTTCCGGATGCATCACATTCCACTGAAAATTCCTTAGAAAAATTCGGTAAGGCTAGGACTGGAGAGGTAGTCATTCTCTTTTTGAGTTCCTCAAAAGCCTCCTGAGCTTCCCTTCCCCAAACAAACCCATTCTTCTTAGTCAATTCAGTGAGTGCTTTCGCAATTCTGCCATAATCCTTAACAAATTTTCTGTAATACCCTGTAAGCCCCAGAAATCCTCTTACTCCCTTCACATTCTTAGGTACAGGCCAATCCACGATACCTTTGATTTTCAACGGATCCATAGCTATTCCTTGAGCTGACAGTACATGGCCTAAGTATTCCACGGACTGCTGGCCAAATAAACACTTCTTCTTGTTCGCATACAAATGATTATCCATTAATAGCCGTAACACCCAGGCTATATGTTGCAAATGCTGATTCCAATCTGAGCTGTAAATCAAAATGTCGTCAAAGAAGACAAACAAATTTGCGCAACTGAGGTTTGAAGATGGAATTCATTGTAGATTGGAAGGTAGCAGGCACATTCATAAGTCCAAAGGGCATTACTAAGTATTCGTAATGTCCTTCGTGAGTACGAACCCCGTTTTATGGACATCCTCCTCTCTAACTCTAATCTGGTGAAAACCCGATTTCAAATCTACTTTAGAGAAGTACTTAGCCCCATGTAACTCCTCCATCAATTCATCTATTACTGGAATAGGAAACTTGTGGGGTACCGTAAGTTTATTCAAAGCCCTATAGTCGACAAACATTCGCCATGTCCTGTCTTTCTTTTTAACAAGGATTACAGGACTTGAAAAAGGACCGACACTAGGTCTGATAACCCCTGCTTCCAGCAACTCTTTGACTTGCCTTTCTATCTCATTTTTGTGATGATGAGCATGCCTATAGGGTCGGACACTTACTGGTTCCGCCCCTTCCTTCAAAATAATAGCATGATCACTGGTTCTCTTGGGAGGTAACTCTTTAATCGGTTGAAACACTGCCTCAAATTGGGTTAAGATAACCTACAATTCCTGCTGCTGACTTGACTCCAAGGCCCCTTTTCCTTCAGCTATAGTCTCTCTAATTCCCATGGACTAGAGTAATCCTTCAATTTCCCCACCCTCATGCTTAATCATTTGTTGTAGAGCATATGGAATGGGGTCCTACATATTTATTCCTTGCAGAGTGATTTCTGTTCCCATTCGATCAAAGGACATAAACATTCTCTTCCAGTCCACCTTGACCACCCCTAATGTCTCCAACCATGCGATACCTAATATTAAGTCAGGTCCTCCAGTATTGAAAACATAAGCATCCACACTAAATTCTGCTCCATTCACTTCTAGCTGAATTTCTTTACAAACTCCTTGTGATAATGATCGGCGCCCATCACCTAGTCTGACCCCAAACGTGCGAGTAGGAGTGGTAGGAATTCCCATAGCTTTAACCAATTTACTAGACACAAAATTATGACTAGCTCCACTATCTACCATAATTAAAATGGGCATTTCATTAAGCTTACCCATCATAACCATGGATCTCGTCGGTGAGGACTTTTCTCTTCCAATTTCTCTGAACTCAACCAAATTGCAAACCATCTCCCAATCCTCCTGATGCTCCTCTGCATTCACTGCAACATTGTTATCCACTGTTTCATCTTCGACATCCCCCTCCCAAATAATCAGCTTGTATTCTTTAACTGGGCATTGGTGAAGTGGGCCATAAGTTTGGCCACACTTGAAACATAGCCTCTTTGCTCTTCCCTCCATTAATTGCTCGTATGACAGATTCTGAGTTCCCTTCCACCTCTGGCCATTTTGTCGATTGTCACCAGCCATCACAGTTTGGGACCTGTTTGGCAACTCTCTTCCCTCCCCTTTTGCATTTGTAGTAGTGTTTCCCACTTGCGCCGGCCATTGGCCTTGGGAGATGCCCACCCGAGGTCCATACCCAGTAGAGGGTACTACAGGACTATATCTCGTTTTGCTAGATCGGATAATTCCTTCTCCGACCAGCTCCCTTTCCACCTTACGTGCCACTGAAAATAACCGGGCTCGGGTCGTCGGTTCATGGGTCCTGACCCGGTTCCTTATTTCTTCACGAAGTCCTCCCACAAAACAGCTTATAAACCACTCTTCAGGAAAATGAGTGGTTTGCGAAGTCACCCTCCCGAACTCTTCAATATACCCATCCACAGATCCACGTTGAACTATCGATTTCAGCTGCTCTATCGGATTTTCCTCATCCTTTCCCCCGTATCGATCGAACAAGGAACGCTTGAAACATTCCCACATCATGCATGGCTCCAGCTCACGCAGGGACTTAATCAAGTAAAACGTAGTCCCTTCCATACATATATGCACCATCGGCAACCTTAGTTCGATCGGAATCTCATGAATTGAAAAATAGGACTCAGCTCGTACGACCCATGCAAATGGGTCCTCGCCATGGAACGCCGGAAGTTCAACTCTACGTGTCGTCGCTCTGTATTCCTCCCATGCACGTTCTGTAGCCGTTGGAAGAGTGCGGTCCTCTTGTCGGTAAGGCTCTGACCCAGGTACTGGTTTTTCTCCTCCCGAAGAAGAAGATGCGAGATGGGTTAATGCTGGCGAACCTTCTCCACCGTCTCCCATACTCTGCTTTTCTGAATTTCTGGCCTTCAGAGTTTGAAAACCTTCTCTCAGCTCTGTCTGTAGTTGGCCCTGGGATTTTGCTAACGTCTCGACGCTGGCCATCAATGTACTCAGCTGCGTTCTGAGATCCTTCAGTGTGGCGTCGTGCAACTTCACCATTGCTTCTTGTGACGACATCGATGATTCTTGTCTCCTAAGAGACACTTCTACAGCAGACACTCCAGCCTCCATACGTGTTTGCATACAGCCTCTACCCACAAGGTCTCTCAATGAAAGCACCAATTGTTAGGAATCTCAATAGAGATTGTATTACTGATAGTATATTGATAGTATTGAGGTAATGAAAAGCTGGAGCATGCTCCCCCTCCTGGACAACCCAGGCCAATCTTCCTAACAATGATGACAATGATCGTTGTTAGTTCTTCTCTCCTAGCCAGCTATATTCCCCTCCCCTCATCCTCTCTCCATAACTACCTTCTAACAAACTTGCCTACATGGCAACTGTCAATCCCCCTTTCCCCATTTTGTTTCTACGTATATATGTTTTAATGGGCTTAGTTGGTATGGGCTGAGGAGATGGTGAATTGTTAACACCTCCAACCACAAGAGACATACTTCCATGAAAATATGTTCGCATAAGTTAAATCTTATAAACTACCGAACCTACAGCAAAAGAAACTCAAATTTGCATAATGCATTTTCACAAAACTTAACATCCACAAGAAACAGTAAGTTTGATTCTAATTCTGAACCACAAGACACGTGACATTCCTCATAGTCCCATGAAAATATGTCTGCATTAATATAAGTTTATAAACTACAGAACAAGCAGCAAAAGAAACTCAATTTGCAGAAGACATTTTCACAAAACTTAAGCATCCACAGGAAACATTAAGTTTGGATTCTAATTCTGATTTAGTGGATAGCATATCTCACTTCTACCACAAAGCTACATCGAAATACGTGTTTGGGTTTTCTAATTTCTGGATAGGCTTCTAAACAGGGGGGGAGGGGAAAATAACACAACCTGCATCAAGTTTATATTAGTATTATAATGTCCATCTGGATAAAGTTTCTACTCTTCTTAGAGAACTAAAGATTTTATCAAATTCAATTATTTTCATAAATTAATTTTTATAGGAAATAAAAGAGGATGAATATCATTTTACATAATTTATTTGAATTTTCTGCAGGAAGTAAAGTAACTTCTTTTCACAAGTTATAAGTCCAAAGCCTCATTGGAAATAAAATATAAATGCTACGAACAAAAAATTTAATATTTGACAGAGATTAAATGAAATTAATGAATACTGAACAGAAGCTCCACAAATCCATAAACATTAACAAAATGCTGTATATGAGAAGTAATGTCATCTATTTTCATGAGCATTGAAAAACCTAGTAAGAACTACATTAAAAATCTTCTTGAAAAGATTCTAAGTACCAAGAGGAAGGTCAATAATTGCAGCTGACTTAATCTCAAATCCATGCTTCTTGCAACGCTCAATTAAAGCTTTCATAAGTGCATCAAGATCTGATTGTATACGATCAGCACGAACCTGTGTAGTCCAATCAAATATTGTCACCATATAATCTCCAAACACTTACTACAGCTGTACGTTTAGCACAAACCTGAAGAATGCCGTCAGCGCTACCACCTTGTTCCACATTGACTATTGCCTGATTCAACTCAATCTTCCTCTCCTAAATATTATTGAAGCAACATCATTGTGTTTGAAAACTATCTCAAAAAGAAAAACATACAAGTAGTAGATTTCCTCTTTGACAACCAATGGTATTGTTACAATCCCTAAACATAGATCTAGTTATGGGTCTATGAGAAAGTGATTTCTTGCTACGACCTATGGCTGCTAGTATTGATTCATTCGAGAGAACCAAGATCTCTTGAGTTTAGAGTTCTCAAAAACTTTTTAAAACTGAATTCATCACCTTTTCTTTATTAACGTGAATACCTTAAATACATAATAGAGAGAGAGCATATCCTGACCCACATGGAAACTCTGGAGATTCAAATCTCCAAAAATCAAGGAAAATAAAGACCTTAGCTGGAA
>JAOTAY010000008.1:7228933-7248239 GCA_025629805.1 Erythroxylum baracoense | reverse complement strand
CTTCAATTTCCACACCCTCACGCTTAATCATTTGTTGTAGAGCATATGGAATGGGTTCCTGCATATTTATTCCTTGCAGAGTGATTTTTGTTCCCATTCGGTTAAAGGACATAAACATTCTCTTCCAATCCACCTTGACCACCCCTAATGTCTCCAACCATGCAATACCTAATATTAAGTCAGGTCCTCCAGTATTGAAAACATAAGCATCCACACTAAATTCTGGTCCATTCACTTCTAGCTGAATTTCTTTACAAACTCCTTGTGATAAGGATCGGTGCCCATCACCTAGTCTGACTCCAAACGTGCGAGTAGGAGTGGTAGGAATTCCCATAGCCTCAACCAATTTACTAGACACAAAATTATGACTAGCTCCACTATCTACCATAATTAAAGTAGGCATTTCATTAAGCTTACCTATCATAACCATGGATCTCGTCGGTGAGGACTTTTCTCTTCCAATTTCTCTAAACTCATCCAAATTGCAAACCATCTCCCAATCCTCCTGATGGTCCTTTGCATTCACTGCAACATTGTTATCCACTGTTTCATCTTCGACATCCCCCTCCCAAATAATCAGCTTGTACTCTTTATCTGGGCATTGGTGAAGTGGGCCATAGGTTTGGCCACATTTGAAACGTAGCCCCTTTGCTCTTCTCTCCATTAATTGCTCATATGACAAATTCCGAGTTCCCTTCCACCTCTGGCCATTTTGTCGATTGTCACCAGCCATCACAGTTCAGGACCTGTTTGGCAACTCTCTTCCTTCCCCTTTTTCATTTGTAGTAGAGTTTCCCACTTGCCCCGGGCTTTGGCCGTTGGAGATGCCCACCCGAGGTCCATACCCAGTAGAGGGAACCGCAGGCCTGTATCTCGTTTCGCTGGATCGGATAATTCCTTCTCCGACCAGCTCCCTTTCCACCTTACATGCCACCGAAAGTAACCGGGCTCGCGTCGTCGGTTCATGGGGTCCTGACCCGATTCCTTATTTCTTCACGAAGTCCTCCCAAAAAACAGCTTATAAACTACTCTTCGGGAAAATGAGTGATTTGCGAAGTCACCTTCTCGAACTCTTCGATATACCCATCCACAGATCCACGTTGAACTATCGATTTCAGCTGCTCTATCGGATTTCCCTCATCCTTTCCCCCCTATCGATCGAACAAGGAACGCTTGAAACGTTCCCACGTCATGCATGGCTCCAGCTCACGCAGGGACTTAAACCGGTAAAACGTGGTCCCTTCCATACATATCTGCACCATCGGCAACCTTAGTTCGACCGGAATCTCATGAACTGAAAAATAGGACTCAGCTCGTACGACCCATGCAAATGGGTCCTCGCCATGGAACGCAGGAAGTTCGACTCTACGTATCGCCATTCTGTATTCCCCCCATGCACGTTCTGTAGTCGTTGGAAGAGTGCGGCCCTCCTGTCGGTAAGGCTCTGACCCAGGAACTGGTTTTTCTCCTCCCGAAGAAGAAGATGCGAGATGGGTTAATGCCGGCGAACCTTCTCCACCGTCTCCCATACTCTGCTTTTTTGGATTTCTGGTCTTGAGAGTTTGAAAACCTTCTCTCAGCTCTGTCTGTAGTTGGCCCTGGGACTTTGATAACTTCTCGACGCTGGCCATCAATGTACTCAGCTGCGTTCTGAGATCCTTCAGTGTGGCGTCGTGCGACTTCATCATTGCTTCTTGTGCCGAAATCGATGACTCTTGTCTCCTAAGAGACGCTTCCACAGCAGACACTCTAGCTTCCATACGTGTTTGCATACAACCTCTACCCGCAGGGTCTCTCAATGAAAGCACCAATTGTTAGGAGTCTCAATAGAGATTGTATTATTGATAGTATATTGATAGTATTGAGGTAATGACAAGCTGGAGCATGCTCCCTTTCCTGGACAACCCAGGCCAATCTTCCTAACAATGATGACAATAATCGTTGTTAGTTCTCTACTCTTAGCCAGCTATATTCCCCTCCCCCTCATCTTCTCTCCATAACTACCTTCTAACAAACGTGCCTACATGGCATTCCCTTTTTGTTTCTATGTATATATGTTTTAATGGGCTTAGTTGGTATGGGCTGAGGAGAGGGTGGATTGTTAACAAATAGAGCTTCTTTGTGAAGGACAGGTAAGGTTAAATAGATGAGATTTATCAAAGAAACATGGTACAGAAAAATTTCAAGGTTAGCATACCCCAAATTAAGGTCAGTGTTTTATTATTGCATCATTAGAGTAGGTAATCAAATTTACGCTGAAAGAATGTAGTTTCTGGGTCAAAAGTTTGTAGCTGGCATCCAAAAAAACTAAAATTCAATCACTCATGAACTACCAATTGTTGTAGGAATTGTAATCACTAACTTAGCTATCAAAAAAAAAAAAAGGAATAAAGTAGCAATATGCAAGCTCAATGTTTCAAACTCTGCTGCCTTGTCTTCTCATTCACCAATACTACTTGTTGGACCTTAAATGTCTCCTTTATATTATTATTTGTTTTATACTTTTGTAGAAGAGAGGCTAAGGGCGGAACAAAAAGATGGCTAGAAAGTTAAAAGTGTTTGATGTATTTGAGGGAGATATATTTCTGTGATTGTATCCATCCTGACCTCTTTTCATCCACGCTGAAAATATTTTAAGCTGTGGAAGCTAGATGTTTTCTTTTGTTCTTCTTCTTCTTTTCTCGTGCTTGTATTATGACTCAAGTTAATGTTTTGTTCTACCTGAAACATAATTGCGATCAACTGTTATTCTTTATCTGAAGGCATGCTTTTCTTATCTTGAAACGTTATATCACCGGTGTGTATGAACTAATGAGCTATTTGGCTTTTACTACTGCTACTGGCTGGAGTAACAATGATCAGCTTGAATTTGTTTTACAGGTCGCAAGTGTAACATTTGACTTGCTATTGCTTCTTGTGCTGGGATCATATTTGATAATGCTTTTCAGTTTTCTTGTCGTTACAACAAGGGTATTCATCTCTTTCTTATATCTAGCACAGAATGTAGATACATTTTCTTTTACTAACTTATGTTCTCATATTCTTTCTTATGATGCATGAGCTAAAGAAAATCAATTTGATGGTTATAATTATGTTGCCAAACAGGGTCTTGATGATCTGATAAGCTTATTTCGCCGGCCTCCCTCACGCAAGGTGAAAACAGCCTGATGATTGAAGCCAGATTGGTGAACCACTATCGTTTTCATTGTCATGAGGGTTTATCATGTAGCTTAGAACCAGTGCTCACGCAAAGTTAGTTACAGTATAAATCTGGTTTAGCTGAGAATCATGAAAATTTGCTCAAAATTTTGGTCCTTGTAAGATAATTTTTGTAATTTGATATGCCAGATGAGGACCATTTAACCTAGATTCGGCCAAGAGATATTTTGATAAGATAATTCATAAATGTGCCACGTTTTGGTCGCAAAGGATCATTTGTAGACAGGTTCACGCCGCTTAGCTTTGTGCTCGTTCATTCTTGAATTATATAATTGTGTACGAAAGAAAACAGGAATAATCATTTATCAGCCGGACTCATTGTTCCTAATCCTTTCTCCTCTAAAGTCTGAATCCTCGTTGAATGCGCAATCGGCCTAACATTATCTACAAAGACAACGCGTCCATCAACGAGCTGCCAAACGATACATAATTCCATCGTTATTTTATATTTTAACCATTTCACTCAAATGCCATATAGGACTGCAGTTTTTACCTTTCCGTTCATCCCTGCTAAGGCTCTCTGTGCTTCATCTTCTTGGTAGAAAGTCACGTATGCGAAACCTTTGGGTCTGTTTAGTGTTTTATTCATTATTATCTTAACTGAAACCAAGAGAATGAATGTATTGAGAAGAAAACCAGTGTAAACATAACTAAATTAAGGAAAAAAAAAACTATTCTTTTCTAGTACAACCTTGTACGACTTTGCCATACTTCGAAAACGCCTCTGCTATTGACTTCTCTGTGCTGGAAAACGATATACCTGCAGGCGAAACTCCTTAAAAAGTGTTTAAAAAAGAAATAAAAAGCATTTTCAACATTCATTTGCATTAGGAAGGGAAGAAAAGGGAATTCTAGAAAACAAAAAATCATTGAGTGATAAGATACCTTTGACGAATAGGGTAGAGGCAAATCCTCTGTTAAAGAACATGTGATAAGATGTGGAATTGCTCTTGAGAAACATCTTACAAATAAAGGCCGCCATTATACCTTGCATCAATTGCAATGACCTTATTAACAGGAATTAAGACACTACAAGGATGTACTATGTACAACTGTAGCCTTAAGTAAATACTAGTAAACATTTCTCTAAACAATGTGATGCTAATACCAGTTTCGTGTTCAGATCCTGGCTGCTCACCTGATAAAGCACTAGATCAAGTAACTCTTTTATTTCCTTGGTTGGCTTGATAATGAAAAAACAAAAAGAAAATAAAGCAACATCCAAATCGACGGAAGCAACACAGTTTAATTCAAACTAGAAAGAAGGATCAACTAAAACAATTGTGATCCTCTGGGTATTCAAAACTGCACCAGCAGAAGCCTCGTAACAATGGACAGAAGGAAAGAAGTTGCATAGATTCTAGGGTACTTCAAAGTTGAACACAACGCTCAAAAGGAGTCGTCTTTTGGCCTAACGGTAGAGACCCAATCCCAAAAATATTTCGGAACTGCCCTATATTTTATACATTGTACAAACCAGTTGTTCTTGCAGGAGTTGAAAGTAATTGGCAAGAGAGTTACACGAATTTCAACAGCAACAGAACAAAGCACTATAACACAAACACAAATCGATCTTCGATTCTACATCGACGACATCGGAATCAAAAACCTGACCAAATTATAAACTCATTAACTAATCAATTGATATTATTTCATTTAAGGCGCACAAAACTGACATAAAAAGGGTTTGTTGATAAAGACGGCGAGTCTACAGCAAAAACGACGGCGGCGGCGGCGGCGGCGGCGGACAAATCTGAAAACCCTTTTTTCCCTCTTTTTCTTTTCAAGTAAATAAAAGAAAATGACGAGTAGATGTTCGAGGGGTAACTGGATGGATATGCTATATTATTATACTAAGTTCTGTATGAAAAGTTCTAGCCAGAGCCCTTTTCCTATAATACCAGACTTTGTATGTCAACTCCTTATTTGCAACAAGTTTAATATTTATTTAATCCCTGGAAAATTTGTATTTTGATGCTTTTCTTAATAACTATCATCCGTCAGCACCATGAAAATCCTCACTTGGATTATATTAGAAGGGGTTAAGCTCCTATTATCTATCATGTTAATCAAAACAGCTCTACAAAGTACAAACTCCTTTCCTTTTCAACCAGAAGATTCGAGCTAAATAAAGCTACAATACTGCTAAAATGAGTTGATGAGAACGCGGAAGATGTAAAGACTCGCAATTATCTACTTAACAAGTAGCTGGTTCAGAGTCGTTGCTATCTTATTGATTAATTTTGGATACTGGATAACATAAAAAGTTCTGGAAACCATCTAGTGAATTAGACCAGATAACCCTTTCTTTTTCTCTTCCCCCCTTTTCTGTCCTAACTCGAAAGTTACAGTGTCAAGACGAAGATGCCAAAGCCACATCTCATTTAGTTGCCTTGCCCTTGCGTCTGCTGCTGCTATTCCCAGTTTCCAGGAGATAACAGACCACAGAATCAACATCATCACCAAATATACTGTACGCCTCTATCACTTGCAGGTAGCTAAATCCCATGGACAGCACCATTTGCATACTACTGCTCAGTACAGTATCCTGTAAATCACATTCTCTTGTGCCATCAGCCCTTGTCTCGCTACCTGATGATCCTGCTTCACAAAAATACATGATTTTGTCATAATATGAAAATCAACTCCAATTTTGTACCTTAACGGCAAAGCACTCAAACCATTAGAAATCAGCAGTTACTACGTCACTGCACTTCAAAAACACAAAAGAATATATTAACTTACAGGAACACTTATTCCATCATAATCAAGTTTCCTATACTTACTAGCTCCAGAAGATGAAGGCTCAGCACCAGAAGTAGATGATTCTTTACAACCAAGCTGCTGCTTGAATTTCTCGTTGGCTAGATACTCAACTCGAGAAGCCTCCATCACCATGCGTTCAATCTCCTTCTCAGTAAGCTCAAGATCAGAGTAAAATCGCCCTTCTGCTAGAAGTGCCTACAAACATAGCGCCATGAATGACAAGCAAAACCATATTAGTAAGTAACTATATGCAAAACTCAGTAACAACTGAAGCACAAAATAAATTAAATACTTGCATTATCTATTTGTTGATCTTGTTGAGCCTTAATAGCAGCTTTGACTTGATCTTTGTCCACATCTCTCTGCGATCAAAACAATGTTTCAAGTGTAACAAACATATATCCTGCTTCCATCAAGTAAGGTCAAGTATCTATAGATTTTAATAGAAATTTGAGACCCATCGGAATGCTTCCTTACACAGGTCTTCAAAGAAGTTCTGTTGCTTTCATATTAAATAAGAAAGGACTAACCACTCATCAACTCCACCCCCATGCCAACCAAAACACACTCTCAAAGAAAACAAGAAGAGGAGACCTCATTCCAACGTATTATAATAGGTGATTCCTTGCTGCTGGAGATATAATTTTAAAATTCCAAATTCCCTCTCCATAAAACTCAAATTATAGGAAGAACAATTAGTACAACAATCAATTCTGACATTAGTAAATAACAAACACCAGAAGGAGATTCCATTTTACAAAATAGAACACAAAAAAGAATTATAATTTGAGCAGCAGAGACGAAAGTATACCCCCTGAAGACTGCTAAAACCAAGCCCTGCACCTATTGCCAGCTGTCGTGGGTTAACAAGGGAGTTGTAATGATTTCCATGATGGTAACTTAGCCGGATTGGTGGCATGTCAGTATTGTAACTGCCATGAAATATATTGATGGGTTCTGCACCACCAAATTATGTTTCTCAGGGGAAAAAAATGCAGCAAGCAGAAAAAATTATGAATTATGTATAGCAGACCTGTGCTATAGGAATAGATGTGAATTGGTCGGTTATAAATCTCAGACAATGCCTGGATCTCCACATTATTTCCGTAAACCTGCAAGTTGAACTTAAATTTTAAATACAAACTCGCATGCCCCAGACCAAAACACAAAAATGATAATGAAAAAAAAAGCACTTTCATTGCAGAGATGAACATGAGGGAGGCACAAGATTTTAGTCCTGTAACAATTTCTCCACATTAGCAAAGCAAATACAATCCAGCAAACATATTGCAACTCATCAGTTCACCCTTTACTGCAAAAGTCAACTTACTAATCTAAAGAATCTCAAACATGGAACAACAGATCCCAAAAACCATGCAACTAGTCTTGATGAAAACACTAAGAGAGTAGGAATACATGAATGGGTTTCACAATAATAAAACATTGGCAGAATATTTTGACAAAAATTGAGCAAGAAGCTAGTAGGTTACAGTTTACATACCTTATCTCTTCTTTTCCTCTTACAGTAAGACGTAAAACCTTCCGTAATGAATTGAGAGAAGTGATCTCTCTCTCGTTCCTGAAGGAACAGCAACATATCAGACCACTTCACCTTCAATAATCAAGGCATACAAGGAAGCTTGAAAACAAAGTTTTGCACTTCCCTCAATATTAAATAGTATATTAGACAAGGGCCAAACTAGAAAGTCCATAATCATATATCATTTACACACAATATAATGGTCTGCGGCTGAACACAGGAAATGTTTACACAGTAGAAATGAGGTTTAACATTTTATATAACCATTTTCTAGACTTAGTGAAGTTTGTGGGTCACCATTGGCGTTCCTTGTGAAGGAAGATGGGAACCACTTTTCTACACCCAAATAATCACCAACACAGATAGACAAACAGAATTGGAGAATCAAAGCCTCTGAAACACTCTACACTACCTTGTTGGTGATCAAGTTAAGATATTGAACAAAATATCATAACACGCAGAATTTTTTACGAGAATTCAATCAATCCATTGACTTCATTAGAGCCCCAATGGTTTTAAGCCACCACATGTAGTAGACCTCATTCCTTTACCACAAGTGAGGATGGTGAAGCATTTGTTAAACATATGCAAAGAATTCATCAAAAAATGCCTGAAGCAACCAAAGCTAGCAACAAAGAATATAAGAAAGGTTTAACCAGCATCAAAATTTTAAGGAGATTGATAAATGTGGCTAAATTTGGTTCATTTATTAAAGGACATATTTTGAGTTTACTAAAGCAGACCAAAGTTGTGGTATATTTAAGAAAGGAGAGATTTTGAGTCTAATAAAGCTGAGCAAGTTGTGATGCATTTAAGAAAGAAGAGATTTTGAGTCTAATAAAGCTGAGCAAGTTGTGATGCATTTAAGAAAGAAGAGATTTCTAAGAGAACTTATCACAAGCTACAATAAAGGGATATTGGACCTCGCAAAAATTTGACTTCTACTGCTTAGCAGTAGAGCTTCCAGCCGATCTTCATACACATCAAATCTTTAGTGTGATAGATTTGTTTGAGTTTCATGGGTTTCACCATAATGCACTTAGTAACCAATATGAGCAGTTAGCTAAAAAACCTAGAGAAATATTTGAGCAGTTGTTAGACATGAAGGAAGCTCGGTCATGAAGGAAGCTCGTTCATGAAGCAACAAACAGTACCTTCACTTCCTAGTCAAAAGATTGGGAGAACCACCTACAGTCGCAGAAAAAATTTCCAGCATGGGGATACTGATGCAGGGAGAATGAGACGATTACCTTTCACATAATATCTTTCATTTTGATGTTTAAGATAAGTTTCCATGTTCAATAACCTTATCTTTTGATAGGTTCCTATCTCTTCTTTGACAAGTATTTAGATAGTTAGATCAATTGTAAATGTCCATATAACATAGAAATTCACAGCGATAAATATTCAGTAGTTTCTGTCATATATAACGCTGAAAGGTTATTCAGAAATTTCTTTGATATTGATGATAGATAGACCAGAAGAATCAATGTCATTTGTTGATTCTTTTTGTCTCTTCAAGTTTCTAATTGAAACCCAGTTGATTTCTCTCTACGTTCTGCTTCACTAACCCTCCCCTTCTTTTCACTCAAGCCCTTCCCTACCTCCCTTGGCTCTGTATTCTCTTTTAATGTCATTGAGAAATTTAGCATAAAGTTACTACCTATTTGAGTTAATATTGAGAAGCAATGCCATATACCATCAAAAAACCATGAATCTAAACATTTTATTCTGGAACACCAGGATGGAAAGTACACTCACCATATACTCTATGCACAGTTGTCTGGTCTCATCAAACGCCTCAGAATCCCCATACACTTGATCAGCTACAGCGCGGAATAGACAATTTCCATCCTCCAACATTCTTTTCACTTCAAATCCTTTAGAGTGCCTAATATCAATCTCAAACTGTCGTTCTCTTTCCTGGAATGCATGCAACTTTTAGGATAGAATGTCTGATGTAAATACTTCATTGTTGAATCACATCATTGATTGAAATTCACAATACTTGAAAACAAGGCAGTCTATCATGCCACAGGAACAGAAATACCAGTATATCAACATAAAATTGAGAATTTTAAATGATTTTTGTCAGGAAATATTAGTCAATTACAAGCAATTAATAGGACTTTCACCAGTGGACATATCAAACTCAAAAGCAGTCTCATAAGATATCAACTAGACAAGATGATCATCTTTGACTACAAAATTTGACAAAGGAGAAGTCACATAATATGACCAGATACAAATCACAAATCACTTACTTGCTGATTTTCATAAGCAGATATATTCCACAATTAAACAAGAAAATTGTTACGTAAAAAAATTCCTTCAGGACACTAAAGCATATTCATAACAAGGGCCAGAAGCATACCACATCATCATAGGAGGAGACATAGCAGGGGCTTTGCTCATCAGCACTATTGTACCCCTCATTTTCACCATGGGACCTAGGTGAGGAAGGCCGTGAGCCAGGTGGTGAAGTCCTTGTGGAAACAACAGACCAGGCAACTGGCCTCCTAGATGCCCCAACTCGTACAGAGTTTGACCCTCCTGAAATAGGTCGCCTTGAATTTAAGTATGTTGCAGAAATTTTTGGAGGTGGCACAGGAGGAGGTGGGGGCTGTTGACTTCCAGTAGCAGCTTCTGAAGTTTCAACATTTAAATTATCACTCCCAGTTGATCTCTCCGATACCTTCACCCCTTTGACCAAGTTCCCAGTAACTGTAATCTCATCACGACTTGATTTCTCATTGTCACCAATGTCATCACTTGATTTCTCATTCTTCTCTTCATTGCTTTCTGTCAAAAGATCATCACTTTTAGCTGTCTTAGTCTCGGCAGTCCCACAAGGCTCCAATAACTCGTCAGAAATAGTTTGTTCTCGTGAATCATCACGTATTTCCTCATCTTTCAAAGCTGAAGGAACTTGAGGGGTCTGACCAGTCTGTGCCTCTGATCGCATAGCAGCAGCAGATGAACCTGCACGACTCTGGTTTGAAGAAGAACCACTGCCACGCTGAATCAATATTCGAGTCATGGTCTCAACTTCTCAATCCTTACAGTCCTCGACCACTCAGATTTCAACAGCTAAATCTCCTTTCAAAATGACCCAAATTCAGAGACGGAGAAAGACTTTAGTGGTCATGGGTTTATCACGAGTCCTTGCTTTGGGTGCAGTGACACCAACACCTTGGCTGAAGGATTCTTTCCAGCCCACTGTGTCCAGCTCGTCCTTGCAGTCAAACAATCTCTGCATTCCCCTGACAATTCTCATGAGACCCAGACCTCCTACTTTTAAACAATAATAACCTTCTTTAAGTAGTCGAATTTTACCGGGGAAAAAAAGAAATCCCAAATTCACCTTCAAAAGTTCAAGCTGCAATAAACGCAAGCCACTTTCACACACAATTCCAACAATTAAAAAGAAAAACATAGATCGTAGCTTGCTTCATCAAGAGACGAACAAAGAGTTTTTTAATGTGAGAAACCCACTTGCCTCCCAAGAAAAGAGAAGAAACACAAAGTAAATTACATCAAAAACCCTAATATCCACTGAAATATCCCTAACGTCACTAATTCATAACCTGCACAGATTACAACAGCTCATCGCACAATAATAAAAATAGATTCCAAACAGAAAAACAAATCAAGAAGCACGAATAGACCATCCAGAGCAATAATCCCCCCTTTATAAAATAAAAATCATCAACTTTAACGCGAAAAATTAAACTAAAAACACACTTAAGATACCAAGTCTTGATTATCTCCCAAACTACAGGAGATGGAAAGCAACAGAGTGAAGACAAATATCAGACTATTCCCTCAAATACTTGTACTTTTCTCCATAGTATCTTTCAAAAGTATCAGCAACCGCACAAAGATCACGATAAAGATTAACACTCGACAAAACCTAAAAGTTGACCGAGTGCAAATTACAAGAAAAAGACTCACCAGAGACAGAGAAGACAGAGATCTGGGTCAAGAAACGATTGGGCGTTTTCTGGGTTTAGAAAGAAAAAAGAGATAAAAGACGAAAACTTGGTAGCGAAGGAGAGTGTTTTAGAGAGAGAAACGAAACACAATAGACAGAAAGACAATAAAACGGGAGGCTGTGGATTTTGATCGGAGGGGGACGGCTAGGCGACAATGGTTTCACACGTGGCGCACTGTCACGAGCGCCTTCCGCACGTTTGTACATACTGCCCTCTCTCTCTCACACTTTACACGTGTGTGGACTGGAGAGTGCAGCTGTAATAAAATAAAACTATGAAATTTACGAGTCTCCTAGACCTAGACCGAGACCGAGTGTAGTAAGGGATGGATATGTTGACGTATTCAATTCAACCCTTACATTCCCTCCTTCCTATGTAGTAAATTTTCACTTTTATCGGCTATTATCTATTTTTTAAAATTTTTATACAACTCTTAATTTTGTATATTATTAAATTAATAACTACAATAGTAAGATCTTTTTATAAAATTATAAATGATCTTTATTTATCCACGTCATCTTAAATTTAATCTTTTTTACATTTTTCATATAATATTTTTAAATTTTGATATACAAAATTATTTGCTTCTTTATGCCATCAACAATATGAATCAATCAATTATTTTGAATATTATTTAATATTAAATAAATAATTTATTAACGTAGATATTGAATATTAATTACCACATTCTAAAAAATAATAAGAAAATAAAAAGATAAAATTTAATGAAAATTATTTAATTAAATTATTTACTAATTGATATGTAAGATATAATGAATGAAGTCTATTATTATTATTATTATTATGAATCTTATAATTGTTATCTAAATAACGAGGGTGCATTTTTAGTTCAAGCAGCGATTATAACTCAATGTGTCTTTAGTTTTGGTGGGCTACATTTTCTAAGTTGAACTTTTTACCATAACTCAAATCTTTAGCCTTTTAAATTGGAAGGTTATATTAAAAAAAATATTTCACTGGTTGAATTAACCCTTAAAAATAAACCACTTATACACTAAAAGAAACAAAAGAGAAGTTGGTCATTTGTAAAAAGGTTATTGTTAAAGGGAGAAGCATTTTTATGCCAACGGTGGTCTCCACTCCTTCGAGGGTAGACATTCCTAAACCAACGATATACCATGGGTCTAAGAATGTGAAGGAAATGGACAACTTCGTATAGAGCTTGGAGCAATATTACAAAGTTCAGGGATGTAATGTCTCCAAAATTACCAAAGAAGCTCCAACCAAAACGAAATGTGGATCACAAGATTAAGTTAGTACAAGACGCTACCCTACCTGCTACAATACCTTATCGTATGGCACTTGCCAAACTTGAGGAGTTAAGGAAGCGGCTTAAGGATATGTTGGATGCAAGTTATATCCAACCTTCAAAAGCTCTATATGACACACCTGTACTTTTCTAAAAGAAGTACGATTCTCTTCAATTATGTATCGATTATTAGGTATTTAATAAGAGCACTGTAAAGAAAAAGTATCCTAAACCACTAATCGTTGACTTATTCGAACAACTTGGTGAAGAGAGATAGTTTACCAAGCTTGATTTAAGATCGGGGTATTATCAAGTGAGGATCACAGGGGAGATATACCAAAGACTACTTATATTATGAGGTACAGTTCCTTCAAATTTTTAGTAATGTCTTTTGGACCTACTAATGCACCCGCCGCATTTTTCACCCTAATGAATTAAGTGTTACAATCCTTTTTAGATAAATTTGTATAGTTGTACTTGGATGATATTGTGATGTATAGTAAAAAATTAGAAGAGCATGTTATGCACTTATGACAATTTTTCTAAGTCTAAAGGAAAAATGAGTTGTATTTAAAGGAGGAGAAATGTGCTTTCACACAATACAAAGTCTCAAGGCACATTGTTGGAGGAGGTAAGATATAGATAGACAAGTTCAAGGTGCAAGCTATATGTGATTGGGAATCACTAAAGAATGTATTAGAATTGCTTTCCTTCCTTAGTTTTATTAACTACTATTGGAAGTTCATCAAAGGTTATTCCTCCTCACATATCCACTCACCAATATATTGAAGCATAATAGAGTGTGGAATTGGGATGTAAGGTGTGAGAAGTCATTTGAGGCCCTAGAGAAGATGGTGACGAAGAAAGCTATGTTATCACTTCCCGATTTTACTAAGCCAAATGAGGTAAATGTTGATGCCTTTGATTTTGCACTTGGTGGTGTTTTGATGCAGGATGGACATCCAATTGCTTACGAAAGTTGTAAGCTAAGTGATGTTGAATGTCATTCCACCGTCCACAAGAAGGAGATGACTATAGTGGTGCATTGCTTGTGGACTTGGAGACATTATTTGTTAGCGTCCAAGTTCGTGGTAAAGACGAATAATGTTGTCACTAATTATTTCCTCACACACAAAAAGTTGATGCCGAAACAAGTTATATGGCAAGCCTTCTTAGTTGAGTTCGACTTTATGATGGAGTACAACTTTAAAAAGTTCAACTTGGTTACCGATGCCCTTAATAGAAAAGGGGAGTTTGTCGCCATCATAAATCCAAATATTTTCTAGTTGACATAATAAAAGAGGGACTTGAGCAAGATTTACAAGCCAAGAGTTTAATAGAGTTAGCTAGATGTAGGGAGACATGACAATTTTGGCTTCAAGATAGTAGGCTTATCATTAAAGGTAGGATTTATGTGTCTAAATGGTAAGGGTTGCGAAAGGGGATTATTAAAGAGTGTCATGACTTAACGTGGGTGGTATATCCTTGAGTAACTCACACTTTGGTTCTTGTGGAGCTCACATATTATTGGCTCCAAATGTGCGATGATATCGAGCTTTATTAGAGGACATATCTTGTATGCCAATAAGACAAGATGGATCAACACTAATCAGCGGGTTTACTAGAGCCATTACTTATTATAGATAAGCCATGAGAGAGCATATCTATGGATTTCATTACATGCCTACCAAAGTTTGAAGGATGTGGTAACGCTATGGTAGTGGTAGATCGGTTTATAAAGTACAATATTTTCATCCCTATACCAAGGAAATTCACAACTGAAGATGTCACTCTTATTTTTCAAGCATATGGTAAAGTATTGGGGTATTTCAAAGACAATTATGAGTGATCAAGAAACTTGCTTCACATGGAGATTTTGGATGGAGTTATTTAAGTTAATGGGGTTCAAACTTAACTTCTCCACTAGTTTTCATCCCCCAAATAGATGGCCAAACAGAGAGAGTGGACGTACAATTAAAGTTGGACCTGAGGCACTATATAAGTGCCAATCAAAATGATTGGGAAAAGTTGCTCGATGTTGCCTAATTTTCATGCAATTTGCAAAAGAACGAGTCGATGAGAGCTAGTCCATTTGAAATTACAACTGGCCAACAACCAATAACTCCTCATTCTTGCTGTCACATATAAAGTTCCATATCCTGTTGCATTCAAGTTCACCAAAGGTCAGCACAAGAAGATCAATATGGCACGAGCACACTTAGCAAAGGTGGCGAAGAGAATGAAGAAATGGGTTGATGCTAAGTGGAGGCATATAGAGCTCAGTGAAGTGAGACTTGGTTCTGATGAAACTTCCCCCTCACCAAAGTCGAAGATTTGTGAAAGTGCATAAAGGACTAGTGAGGCACTACAAGAGACCTTTCCCTATAGAGAAGTAAATTGGCAAACTTGCCTACCATTTAACATTGCCCTCTCATCTAGACATACACCTCGTGTTTCATGTGAGCCTTCTTAAACCTACCATGAAGATGAAGACAAGCCTAGCAGGGTGAATTAAAGAGATCCCCCACTGTCATCACTATGATGCCCAAAAAAGAAGATGAAGAGATATTAGGGCTTCGTGTTATATAGAAGAGAGGTAGCCTTCCAAGTTATGTTGACTACTTTATTAAATGGAAGGGATTACCTAATAACGAAGCCAGCTGGGAACATGAGTTCACACTATGGAACCACAAAGACAAGATCAAAGATTATAAGGAGGATGCGTCGAGGATGACACCAAATTGAGTGGTGAGGATGTCACGTTCTATATGTTTCAAAGCCCACATGAAGATGTTTAGCCGAAATAATCTTTTAAAATTCTCCTCAAAATTCTAGAAGAGGAAAGAAGATTCTAAAAACTTCTAAAATCTTATGAAAGACCTTGGAAACTTATAGAACATGGGGGAATCTTATGGAAGCTTGCGGAAGTTTATGAAACATTATAAAATAAAGTAGATTACTATAAATGATGTATATGTATATAGAATTGTATTGAATATTCTAGAGAATCAATAAAAGTCATTAGATCAAATAGATCATAGCTATCCATTTACAGGATGGAAGGCTATAAATAGCCTTAGAGGTTTCATTTATAAATATCATACATCTTACACCCTACATCCAACATTCAAGAAGAAGCTTTATTAGCAAACCATCTCCAAGCTTTCCTTGGGTCTCTCTGAGTTATTTTGTAATTGTGCTAGTCTTATACCTAACATTTTAGAGTAAGGTTGACTTGGTGTAGTAGAATAATACTTAAGTGTTGCACAATTTGTTGGTAAGAAGTCCAAGTTCATGACATTTTGCATGGGTATAAAAATAATTTGTATAAAGTATAATTGTTCTAGTAGAATCTAATTTAATTAATTAAGAAAATGTAATATTAAATTTCATAATAATTAAAATTTCATATAAAAATTAAGATGAAGAAATTTATAAAAAATATTTCTAAATTCATTATATTTAAAAATGAAATAATTTTCGCAACTTATACAATCTTTAAAATTAAAACTTTAGAATAAATATTGATAAAAATATAAAAATCATATCTAACCAATTAAGAAAATGAAAATTGATCAAGAAAAAGTATACATTAAACTATAAATTAAATAGAATTTTCAAATTAAATATTAGGTCATAAAAAGTTAGTAATTATCAAGCAAAAATTTGTGATATGTTGTAATAGTTCATAGTTTTATTAGACTTAAATTTTAATGCTAAAGAAAATTTTATTAAAAAATTAATTAATAATGATAAATATAATTAACAAAAATATTATATTTTTTAAAATATTAAAAGAATTTATTTTCTTAAGCAATTTATCTCACTTTTTATAATTATTTAAAATTTACAACTTGATTTATTTTAATTTAAATTATTCTCATACACATTCTTATCTTTTTATATATATGTATGTATATATGCATATATATATTTATTTATTTACATAAAACTTTTCTACATAATTATTATCGTCAATATTGTTTTACTAATAATAATATTTTATTTGTCTTATTTTCATTATGTCCTTTTGTTAGTATTAAGATATAACTTAAATTTTATTTATTAAAATAAAATATATGTCAATATTTTATAAACTCTTTAATTTTTAATTTTAAAATATTTCATATTTTACAAATATTAATACATTCTTTATTATTTAAAATTTAAGAAGAAATTGAAATTATTCATCAACGTGGGACAAGTTTCAACCTAATTGTTACAAAATTCACTTTTTAAAGTTATATATACATACTAAAAAGTAAAATCGGAGTGACGCAACTACGGTCTTGATTAAAAATTGCGAGAGTCAACATTACAAAGGAAGGAAGCATACGCTCCATTTTCATCAACTCCAAATACACTTCAAACTTCAAATTGTAACAAAGAAAAAGAAAACACTACAGAGTAGGTAAATGAAGCTATACTCACACATACATACACAGACAGCTGAACTATGCTCTCTCTTTCGTTTTCGTTTCCATTAATATCTTATTGACATGCAAACAAGGACAGGGAAGGAAGGTCGAAACCCGTACGGAAAATGAGTAAGCTTCTTGTCAATTCCTTTTAAGAGCGAAAGCGGAGAGAATAATCAGAATTGCGAACATGAGTGAAGCTATGAAGGAAGCCACCACAGCGATGCTGGTCTGATGGCAAAAGTCGTTGAACTGCTGACAAATCGCATTCCAATTGGCGCTAGAATTACCATTGTGAGCCAGGTACACTGTATCAGCAGCTGCAGAAGCAGCTGATATCGTCAGAGTCGTCACTACCTGCATCGCATGTAATAAGCTAGACAAAGTGGCGTAATATATTATGATACAAACCGGATAAGACTCTTAATTATATTCATTAATTACTATTGGCTCTGTTAAATGTATTAAAGCATGCCTTTTACTTACAGTGTCAAAGACGACAAGGAGGAGTCTTGGTCCTGGAGATTGAGGCCGAATTATACAGACTATAGAGAAGGGCAATGAGAGAACAAGATATCCACTAGCTATGGCATTGGCTATCACAAAATACCTGCATGGAACAAGTACATATATATGTGTGTGTGTGTGTGTGTGTCCTTATAAGAAATTTTCGTTCACATTCTTATGTTGAACTGCTCAATGGAAACAATTATATGTATGAACTTATGGTAGCACGCATACGTTAAAGTAGGTAGGTCATTGTACTGAGCCTGGAACTGGAAGAACTGAGTGAAGAAGGGAAGACTCTGTTGAGTAGTGGCCATGACAACAGTGGCAGCTAAACTTGCTGCAATCGCACAAAGTCGCAGAACAAAGTCGAAAATGGCTAATCCTTTTCTCCATCCTGGCTGTTGAGCAGCTTTTTTTGGTCCTACAGTCGGAGCATGAGCAATCCCTTTTCCTTTAGGATCAGTCTTTGGTTCTTCAATGGAAATTGTTGCTTCACCACCTTTCTCAGACTCCATAGCAAAAATACCCTTCTTGTGAAAGATCTGTTTGCCACCAGAAAGATTTTAGTTGAAATAATCGATTATGAGGTGTCAAGAACGGGTAATGATGTGATTTATATAGCATTGCAGTTGCAGATACGAGTTTCAACTTGTAATGGATTAGTTGGTTAAAATGAATTGAGAAGTTTATTTGGTGCTTGTATCACGTAATGAAGGAGTGGTTGCCAAAAGCTATACTTGCTCCACTTCCATGAATTTGCAACGAAGAATTGCCTTCTAGCTAGCGATTAATTGTGCCATCATCATCATGGAAGTCACTCCAATTGGCTAGGCTTCTATCTTTTCTTTGAACAGCCCTAGTGCACCGAGTAACATGCCCTAGTTGTCTATATGGGAAAACATGCAATGTTATGATTATAATAATAGTCGGCATAAATTTTGACTTAAATATCTCACACTTCAGAAACATAAAACGTACACATATAGCATGAAAACGCTATCTGCGGCGCAAATTTGACATCTAGAAAGGTTTTACTATATATGTATTTACATCGCCCAATTGTATGTCGTCTAGATTACAATATTATATTACATTTCATAAGTTCATATTAAAAATCAACATTTTGTACAGAAATTATATACGTATAACGTACAAAAGAATATTAAATAAAGCGAGTGCCAGAATTTCGGTGGTTGCACGATTTTCTTCACCGCATCAATAAGGGAATTGTGAATAAGAGCGATTTTGTTATAGGTACGTTTGGATCTGCAGTGCGGTGGGAATAAGCATTTATTTACCGCAGTTTTCAAACGCAGTCACGCGTTTGAATTTACGGCTGACAACCGCAGATTGGGAAAAACTGCGATACCACCGTAGAAATAAATAAGTAGAAAGGAGGCTGCGGTAAGAAACTGCTTATGCGGTGAAAATTTTACCTTCCAATAATAACCTCATGATATTTTACTATTTTCCATTATACCCTTACTTAATTAATAGAAGGAAGTTTTTGCCAATAATATTTAAGTAAGGTGAAATATTTTATTTACTAAATTTATTTTATTTATATTTTCTTATTTTAATTTAATAA
>JAOTAY010000008.1:7205627-7218242 GCA_025629805.1 Erythroxylum baracoense | reverse complement strand
GCTGTAAATAGATAAGATAAGATAAGTTTGAAATCCCTTAAATTAAGGGATTACATTAGATAGCTTTAGATAACTTTTCAGATTTAAATTCCTACTTGTAATGTTATATATATGGCTGCATACTCCTATTCAATATATGAGAAATAGAAAAATTCTTTCCCACACTTATCACAGAGGATAGATGTGAACTCTAAAATGAAGTGTCAATCCACATGAAATTGGCACATGGCGATCAGTACCAATTCAGCAGAAGAGAGAATGCACATCCCACTAACTCTTAGAAACAGCAAAGTTAATATATGTACAGATATATATGTGTGTGTGTGTGTGTGTGTGTGTGTTGCTATCCATCTATCTACTTACATCCTCAGAACCAGTAAATGGTCGGACCACTCCTCGCTCCTTCAAAGATTTGTGGAAGTCAGACAGCTTCCATGTGCAACACTCAGATCCCATGATATACACAGGTTTCCTGAAAAAATGGTTTAAAACTCTTTAGAATCAAAAAGGAAAAGTCTACCTGCAGACAATAGATATGCTTAACGAATCAAATAAAGGAGGCATACCCTGTGCTACAAGCCTCACTTAACATACTAACTGAATCTGCTGTTACAACAAATGCATCTGCCCAAGCTAAATGTCCCATATATGGGTTTGGTTCTGAAAGGTGTGAATTTTAAAAATGTAAATACTGTGCTCCACTCAAACTTGAATACGAAGCTGCCAATCAAAGCAGATACCTTGACCATCCCAGATGTGAACCTTTTTATTATCTGCCAATTCTCTGACTATAATGTTTGAAACCTGAGGGTCAAACACATGGGAAAAAAAAGTACATGATTAATGCCAAGCACAGCTTACCTTACTGTTAGGATAATATATGGAACATGTCCTAGGCCTCACTAATAGCTTAAGCTTAAACTTTTGGATTGAATGGGTTATTGACAGATACATAATCTGTGAATATATTCACACAAACTATAATATATATGTATTTTATACCTTTTGAGGTGTCCTATGTGAGAAAGATATTCTGATGCTGCCACAGCTTGTAAGCACACTAAGCAGTGAAGCAGTTAATTTCCTTGCAAGGTCTGGTCCATAACGACAGCGTCCTATTGGAAAAGGATCATATCAGCAAAAGAAACTCACAAGGTCATGAACAAACAAAGAGTAAAGGAATGACTAAAACCTATTTATAAGAAAGTTGATCTATTATTACTATAAAGTTCAATAAAAACCATGCATATTAATGTCTTCCATTAATAGATATAAAGGTATGTGATAAAAATTGAACACATCAAAATATAATAACAATGCTCACGTTTGAAATATCCCCAGTTCACGAGAGGAGGAAAATCTGTCAAATCTTACTATTATCCAAGGGTTTTAAAACAGTGTGGAAGTATAATAGCACCATTGTTAAATTTCCAAGAATTGGTCCAACAAAAAAGGATTCCGAAACCAGCAAAACCGAAAAGGAAAGGTTTTCATATTGGAAATTTTGAAGTGACCCCATAGAGTGACAAAAGAACAGTAGAGATGATAAAGCATGAACAATTACTTGTTGGGCCTCCAATGTTAACAACCAGTAACGGCTTTGGCAGTGGTGCAAATTCATCATGCCATGTACTAGCTGCACTACGCAATGTAGCAAAATCAATTTGATGCAAAGCTCCCAAAGTCAGGACCTGAAAATACAGTTCCCAGCATAAACAACAATAAGCTCTTATTTGGTCAGAAATTCTCGGATATAACATGAACTTTCATAACCAAAGGAATCTTATAAGCATAAGGAATCAGGATTCATACCACATGCTTGTCTGGAGGCTCAAGTGGAGTTATCCACCTCCTTAGAAACCGAGGAACCTGCTCCTGTCCTTGTGGAGTCAAAGGATAATAGTCATGATGAGGAGTGATCACCATGTCAAATCTATGCACATCTGACCTCGGATGTTGAATCTGTAATACCAAAGGAAAGAGAAGAGTGGTATAACAAATGCATATGTAATATGAACAGAGGGCACCCTTGGAACAAAACTATCCTGTAATATATATAGCATAGGAATGCTTTATATGCTATATACGAGAAAGAAAACATGCCTCTAATCACAAATTACTGATGTAGCATTGTCATGTATATCCAAGTGAAAAATGCACAAATTTGCCAACCATAGACTCTAAAACCCAAAGAGTACTTTCAAAGCTATCATATGTTTTCAAATCATACAAGCCATTCAGATGGATCTGCAAAAGGTGATTTGTAGACATATGTTGAAGTGGTGGATCCACTGAATAGCAAAATTGCTCCGAAAAATCAGAAAACAAGTATCTAGCAGTGAAGGACTGCTCACTGTAATACGTTAAAAATCACATAAATGTACCATAAGACACCTTACCAGGAAACAAATTGGCCACAAAACTTGCAAGAAAAGAAGGAAAAAGAATAATATAGAGTATAATTCCACTGAACAACCTACACACAAGTTCTCCGACCTGCTTTACAGAAGTTTCAATACCAGGACGATCTAGGCTCACCAAGTCTTTTGACACAAACACAAAATAAGCTATGCTCAAACATATCAGCCACCCTAACAATATGTTGAAACTAAGGAATCATGATGACCAAAGAGCAAATTGAACCACCATAATATTTTTCATAGAGAGCCATCTCAATACAATATTATGTAAAGCAAAACAAAAAATCACCAAGCACACTTGATACAAAGATAAATGACAAACCTGGACAACGAACACATTTTCTGAAGCTGAACGCTTTATGGAACTTGCAGTAGAAATCGTATCTCTACCAGATGCAATCACCAATAACGGTCCATCCCTGGAGATATTCACTAGCACATGAGTTGCAGACCATAAGACTGTTAAGTTTAGAATGAATACATATAGTGGATAATACTTTTCTCTTTCCTAATTGAATGATCACATAAGTAAATGGTTTAAAAGAAAGAAAGCATAGAAGATCTAGGTTGTTAATTATCAAAATGCAGTTGGTGGACTACAAAGGATTTTTAAATAAAAATCTTCCTGCGTATTGCCTGATTGCAAATATAAGAAGCTTCAATAAAGGCACCTTTATAATTCTGCTACCTTAACCATTCATCGTCTTTCACCTCCAAACAACAGTAGACGTTTTACTTGTCCTATAACCTTTCAAGCAGAGACTGTAAGATTTAAAATGGTTGGTTATGTAAACACAGCTTAGCATTGTGTTCGACAACATAAACTTGTTAATGGATTGAAGATCTATAGATCCTTTTGCAGCTAATGTTTCCAGACAAAATAAGCTTATTCATAACAACAAAAATGACCTCGTTAAATGAAACGCAAAAGGTAAGATGATTATATCTCACACAGCAATAAAGGAGCATGCAATTTTTTTTAAATATATATATATATATATAGGAGCATGCACTATGCAGAAAACATAATTCTTTGCACGTTTAAAAGAAATTTTTAATCCAATATTCATTTAAGATATTGGATACTACTAGGTTATGCCGATATCCTGCAGATTTAAAAGTTAAAGGATGACATTTCTCTCTAATGGTAGGCACAGAAATTGTAAGACCAACTGTGGACTTATTTGTCAAAGCATTAGGCATGGAAAATAATTCCAACAAAAATAAAATACAAAAGGAAGTACTTTTCATAGGTGTCGCGAGCCATGCGCACAATCTGCTTCACGTCAGCTTCTAAAATCGATGACAAGCCAACACCAGAACTCCCATTTTCCGAAGAAGAATTGAATAACGGCTTCCCTCGTGAAGTGATCATCAGCCTGGAGTAGCCGTACATTTTCCTTACCACATAATCCAAAAATTTATGAATGTAAACCGGTAGCCAATGTAACCACTCGTTTATGCCTCCTCTTGGCCTCGTAACTCTCTGCACACAGATACACAGATTTATTTAAAATAAAACAGATAATCACAAGTCCTAACCCTAACAAGAACTTGGTCATACTCTTAAATACTACTCACGTATAAGACGTGCTTATCGGAGAAGCCGAGAGCGCGAACCAAACCGAGGCTTTGGTTCTCGGCGGCGGACGAACCGTTTCCGATCACGACGGCACGGCGTATGACTCCGTAATTGCCAGCTTCGAAGATCTCCGGAACGCCCGTGGCGGTGGTGGCGGCGGTGGGAGGCTCCGGGAGCCTTATCGGCCTCATGGATTCCCAATTCGAAATTCGAAAAGCCCTAATAAAAAAACTGAACTTTGGTAGCTATATATATGTTGACTGCGATCAATCTGGATTCTGGAGGGTGGGTGCTATTACGTTTGGATGCTGTTGAAAGCAAAGTTACGGAGGACTCTCTTTAACAGCTTTTTACCAGTAAGACAAGAAGGAGATCAAAGTTAAGTTTCGGGTTTTTTTCTGTCATTTTGGGCCGTGATAGTCAAGTTAAAAAGCCCAATTGCCAATATTGGAGATTTTAATTATCAATAATTTCTTAAATATGTTGATTAGATATGTCTATGAGTTAAACTTTAAATGAAATGTATACTTTGAATTGGCAAAGCCCTGTAAGTCATTATTTTGAGGCGTTTATGATTGCCACAATTAAATTAGTCTTTCATATCATAAATGAATATACGATAATTTAATTAATACATATGTAATTTCGAATACTATTAACTTATAATCAAAGTATTTACAAATTTTATAAAATAGAATACATGTCATTGTTTGGTATAGACTTAAATTAGGGAAAAAAATTAGACACAATATAAAATTAAAAAATTAAATTTGAATTCATTAAATTTTAGGAATAATTAATTCTAAAATACCCAACCTTTTGATTTTTTCAATCTAGTGTCCAAATTTTTAAAATTTTCAATTGAATGACTAACTTAATTTTTTAATTGAGATATCAACTTTTTAAAACTTTAACAATTCAATTTAAAACATTAATTTTCACTAATATAGTTAATAAATAAACATTTACATAATATTTAGTAAACATATCATGAGGGAGCGCCTTGGAGTAACTAATAAAAGTTGTTTCTTTGTGACCAGAAAGATGCAGGTTTGAATAACGGAAGCAGTCTCTTAGTAAAAATACAATGAAAAAGCTACGTACATCGATGATTCTCCCTAGACCCTTGCAAAACAGAGAGTTTTATACACTAGATACATTGACTTTTTAGTAAGCATATCACATAATTAAAAACAACTTTTTTAAACTGAATTTTTAAGATTTTAAAAGATTGATCATTCAGTTGAAAATTTTCAAAGCTTAAAATATTAGAAACTTTTGAACATGTTATCTCTAAATTTTATATAAATTTGAATTTTAAAAAATTAATACCATTCGATTCCAATAAATAAAATAATATCATTTTATTTAATTTATTAAGATCAATTTTAAACTAATATAAATTAATTTGAAGGAGATTGAATTAAAAAATATAATTTATTCCATTCAACTTAATTCAATCTATTATCTTCTATCTAATCCTCAAACCTCAACTTAAATGGCCATTAATGCCATAGTTATTCGCCTTCGATCTGTGTTCAAGAGCAACTTTGTTTTGTTGTTATACACTGATCATTAAATGCAACACTTTTCCTTTCAAATGGGATCATTAAGAGCCTTGGATTGTATCTTCACAACGTAACAGTTTCAGTTTCTGAACATTAATGAGATCGTTTTGGCGTAGAAACAGGCATGCAGTCTCATGAACAGTTGAATACCAGCCTCAGCCCAGTTTTTATGACGTAAAACTTGAGTCGTTGAGAAAAGAATGGAAATGCCAAACGAGGATCATACACCACCGTAACCCAGATTAGAGGTCTGTTTGAAGGATTTGAGAATGCAGACTGAATTACATTACAGGGCAGCAGGCTGAAATCAAGTTAGGTTTTTATGAAAAACCAATTAGTTTAAAAACATTAAATGAAGACTTGCACCATTAAAGACGTTTTAATGAGCCTAATGACATTTGTCCAAGTATAAGCAAGGTATAGAAAGTGACTTAGTTTAGTGTTGACAGCCACCCTGCACGTGGCCATTACCATTGCCTATAAATTATTTACATGCCAAGTTCAGTCGTTCAGTTCCATTTTCACCTTCTTCGATCACCATGAACACTGTACTGAAGAAAGTTCTTTGTTTGCTTATCTGGGTCTTGCCAAGTGATTATGCTCGGAATGGCGTTGGTGGAGAAAAGGTTAACGGTTATGCCCAACAGTGGTGGTGGTGGCACCATATGCCTCCACCTTCTTTAGGCACTACTCCCCCACCTATGGCCGACTCCGTGACTTCTCCACCCGAAGCACCACCATGCAAATATCCGAAGCCGATCCATAAATGGCCTCCATTTAAATTTCCAAAACCCATCCATAAATGGCCTCTTACTCCACATCATAAATTGCCTCCTGCTATATTCCCAGCACTGCCAAGTCCTCCCTTTATCTTCTCTAAGGTAAAACCCTCAACTTCTTACCAGTCGCTACCTAATGTACCACCTCTGCAAATTACTTACCAGCCTCCACTCGTTTACAAGGTGACTCCAGCTTTGCGTCCGACCAAAGCTCCTTATTCACCACCTCTGGTACATAAATATCCTCCCAACTATTCACCACCATCCGGTGAAACCACCACCAGTAATGAAGCCCCCAACGGCTGCATAAAACCTCCGGATTCACCACCTCACATGTATCCTTCCCTTGTTTCTCCTGCAAGCATGCCCCGCCAATAGAGAAGCTACCAACTCTTACTTATGAACCGCCAACTTCGTCTCCACAAAGACACCACTGCAGGACTAGAATCTTGCATCACCTTGTGACCAAATCCTACTTTGTTGTAATTATAAATATATTGAGAAATATGAATAACAATGTGTGATGGTATTCGCATACACAGTATAAGCAATTCCAATATTCCATCTGCTGGACTGTTTTTACAATTTGCTTATTCCCTAACTTGAGGTCCATTCGAGAGCACACGAGTCTACATGTCCAAACATAATACTTCCTTATAATCCATTCATTACCGTCAAACAAGACATCAAAGAAGTTCATCTTACAACTTCCAACAATCACTTTTCCCTGTGACAAAAGAAAAATAAAATAATCTACATTTTTTAACTAGTGGGCAATGGCCAATGACGCATCCTTTCTCAAATTCCACCATCTACGTTACTCCGAAAGACATCAAAATTTGAAAGCTCAAGCATGACTGACTGAACCTCTCCAATCGACGGCATTAAAAGAAGAAGGCGTTTAAATAACTGATAACAAATCTGACAGGTTATATTACAGATGTAAGTTAATAAATGATATTGGATTAATTCAATTAATTATTTTAGTTTTAGGGTAAAAGCCATAGGCCTCCTTTGTAGTTTAAAAATCTCTAAAAAACTCTCTTATCTTTAAATTTTTTGAAAAAATTCTTTCTAATTTTTAATTTTTGGAAAAATCTCTTCTCTTAAACTTATGTTTAAAGAATAACAATAAAATAAACGTACAAACATCAAAAGCGGACTAATCAAATACTATTTACAAGATAGTTTAACTCAACTCTTATCTAGACTAATCAAAATCTAATAGGAATGCAGCATGTAACATCAGCCTTCCCATATCATATACCAATTGTACCAAAAGCCTCAACCATATGAACATTAATTTGGTATCTCGCACTTTGTAGACAAATAGATACACCATGTACACCAGAAAATTAGATAATTCATCCAAGCTGTCTTTCAAAATAATTAACATGACTCTTTCAAATGACCACGACATATTTCATCAGAAATTGAAGACCATCAAAACTGCAACTCAAGATCTACAAGAAGGTAGGGTGATGCCTCCACAACAAGCAGCAATTATTATGTATAGCAACAGAAGAATCACGACTGTTAAAAGTGCCCTGAAAAGTCAATGTAGATTCTTTCTCACTTAAAATGCTGATACATGCTTAGCTGTTGACAATCTCAAGTTTCCTAGTAGCATATAGAATGTTCATATAGTACTCAAAAGAGATCATACTTAGCCAATGGAAAGAGAGATTGGTCAAGCACTGAACCATCTATTGCAGTTGTGGTCTAATATGGCATTCTATACAATATAGTGGCATGAAGATTGCAATCGTGTTATTTATTCTTTTCAGTTTTATGACCACAACAATGTCATAATAATTACAAAGACCATTTTATGCAATACTCATTCAATAAAATCTTCAATTGCATTCATGCACTTACATCCTTCCAAACAATACTCAAGCAACTTCATTTAAGTACATAAATATTGCATAGACCTACAAAATTCTAATAATTAGAGAGAGATAGTTAGGGATGCCACAAAATGTGGCAAATAAGTCTAGACACCTACAACAATAAATTCAACAGTACTTCAAACCAGCATATTCACGACTACACAGGAGCAGATGAACATGAAAGAAGGAGAAAGGGGAATGCATTTTAATGCAAGCGTTTATTAAGGTTTCTTACTTACTAATGGGCATACAAGACGTTCTTTCTTATATATTAAAAACTACGGAGATATTTGACAAATTGAGAGGAATAATGGTGCAGAGTTAATTACAAATGACGGCCATGACATGTTCCAAGCAACACTTCCCCAATAATTTGTTTTCATCATGTTTTCAACATTTAACATTTTCAGGCCCATTGCTTTCTTTTTCTTGGCCAACAACATGCTGTATGAGATTTTAATAGTCTCTCTACTTATTCCAATCAGTAAAGCAGAAACAATAAAAGATCAACTTTCATAAATTTTCAACTCAAATTCACCCAGAAAAGAAAATCTCAAACTCAAGTAGCAGAAGGAACTAGGGAATCATAGGCACTTACAAGAGTTTGGCATTTTTCATCCAAAGAGCTCTACGAAGGCGCTTTGACTGTTTCTTGAAATGAAAAGCACCATCTTGCATGGTTGCAGTTTTGTCAACAAGAAGTTCAATTCGGTCCCCTCTCTCCAATATTTTATCTATGTTGTCCACCATGATAGTGCGAAGCTGCAAACGAATTGCTTGTCAGCAGAAAAGACAATTAAAACTAACCACCTCAAACACTGCCACAGCTCCCCCTTGTGCCAAAAACTACAAACAAGAAAACCAGACAAATGTACATATACACGTAGATATATAATAAACCACAAACTTGAAAAGGGAATCTTGGTTTTAGAGCAAAGTAAAAGGTAGTATCGCCTAGTGGTCTCTGTTTCAGGCCCCGATTGTTAAAATGCAGACATAAAAACAATAAAGGAAAAAGAATAGGATGCGCATGTTTAGCCTCAGGAGCATCCACAGGGACAATGTTGGAGATCGACCTGCATGCCTTGACTGGCAATGAAAATGGTACCAAGAAAAAATAATTGCTTGATTATGTTACTACAGATTATATTCAAAAGCAATCTTTTCGCTTTTGTTTGCATGAAGAAACAGATTCTTATCTTTCACAACTTAAATTGAAATGTAAAAAAAAAAAGGAAAAGAAACTGCCATCCGAAGCATAAAGTTTGAAGCACAATCAAATATAAAGTTGAAATGAACACAAGGAATTTTCAGAGTTGCTTATAATGAAGATACTTGCCTCAGCAGCTTCAGTTCGTACACGGTTGAGTGTATCAGCGCTTGGGTTACTAGAGAAAAACTCCATCTGCTGATGCAAGACTCGGGAAAACTCATCATTCATTGCATAGGCAGGAGCATATTGCGCCACTCGGCCATAATTTTTCATGAATCTCATATGAATGTCCTCCAAGTACGAAAATGGAATTCTCCCTAGACGAAGAACCAAACACATACGTTATTTACGTTCAAGGCAACAAGAAAACCCAGAAACCATTATCCAAGAGAGGGTTGACCTAGTTACATTTTGACAGAACAAAGATTCGTAATTAATATCCATCACATGAAATTAAAACAAATCAATCAGATCAGAGAACAAGGAAAACGCAGTAAAGCCTCGAACTGATTCTCAATTGCAATGGCATGACGAAATGAATTAAAATCAGAGGCCGAAAAACCATCAGCATCACTCTCGAATCGATTAAACTGTCCACAACTCCACCAAAGTTCTAAGCCTCATAAGCAGAATTCTAGTAATCAACCGCTAAATGGAAAACAACAATACAAGGCAGAAGCGAGGGAGGATCATAACGTACTGCCGAAGGTGTCGTTGGCCATACAGAGGAAAGTGAGGCCGTCGGATCTGAGTATGTGAAATATATATCTATCCTGAGAGAAGCATAGCCTCGAATCAGCTTCCGACGGAAGTTTCTCGAGGATCCGTCGGGAGACCGCCCCGATGTTCCCGGTGACGGCACTGAACTCAGCCAAAATCACCGTCCCCCGGGCCACCACCGCGTACAGAATCGCCATGACTATATATATGATATATATACAGATATTAGACTTTGCGCGCGGTGAACTCAATTTGATGGGGCACGGAATTGAAAAGAAAACACTGAGAGAGTGAGTTTGTGTATAAATATAAAATATTAAATAGGTAGGCACGTTAAAATTAAATAGCTGTTTTTGTTTTTTACTTTTTAGTTATACGCACCTCATACAAGTAATTTAAGAGGCATTTTCCTCATTTCTTTCTTAATTATGCACTTTCCTATTCTTGATGTTTGGGGAGGAACATGAAATTATGTTTTTAAAAGTTGTTTTTTCGTAAATCCATATCAGAATATCAAAGTCTCTTTTTTACATTTTCTTACTGAAACCTTGTGTCGTGTATTCTCCAGTTACATAAGACTCAAGGATTCCTACACTTTTATATTTCCACTGCATAACATTACATGGTAAACCCAAACCCTTGACATGCGGCGGGGATTTGAATCTCATCATCCGACTGATGAATCCCAGTTTGATCCATGAACATGGCCCAACTTGAATCGTGAATCGAGGTCGAGCCCGTGGTTATGTCGTGTATGCTGGACCTTTTCTTCTCCTTTTTCCCTGAGTTCAAACGTAGAAAATACTTTTGGGCGTGGCTGGCCACTTGTGTTGGTGTTCTTGACACCACCGCGTTTCTCGAGATGCTCCTCCAGTCTCCCTTCCCATACTTCTCCAATCCGATTAAAAACAACCTGTCCAAGTCCAACGATACATTTTCAACAACACTTGCCCTTTTTTTGAATTCCAGGATCTAAACAAGGTGCTAGTGCTACCTTTTCTGTGGTTAATTAGTAACAAAACTGTGGTCAACAGACGAATACGTGTCGATCATGTTTTGTAAAAAAAGTTTTAAAAAAAACGAATATAGATAAAACTAGAGGATTAGGAGCCACAAAATCGGATGATTATCATCAGTAATGTGATTTATGGTATGATTAGAGTGAAGAAACAAAACTAGCATGTCTTAGAATCAAATGGAAGAAATTAAAGAATTAGTGTCTGGATCCTGACTCACCTGTGCTCTTCTTCAGTCCAAGGAATACCTTTCCTCCTCTCTGTGTCTCTCTCCTTTCCCTTCAATCCAAACCATGCCTTTCTCTCGTCGTCCTCCTCCTCCTCCTCCCCCTCATAACTGGGCAGCTCAACTCGCCCCGACTCAATCTCAACCACATCTCTCACCAACTCTTCATAATGTTGCCTCACATCGGCCCAACTCTTGCCCGGAACTTGGCAGGCTATCTTCTCCCACCTGTCCGGTGTGTTCTCCGGGAACGCCACCAGTGCCCTCTCGAACAGCTTGTCTTCCAGCCGAGACCACGATGACGCTGATGTGTTAAACATTTGGACACGCGCTCTCTCTTAGTTATAACTTCTTAGTCCACCTCGATAGGTTTATGACATGATCTTGGAGACATTATATACTAGGACTAGGGGAATTGTATTTAGGATTACGTCCGCTACCTATTTTATCACGTTGAGAAAATACACTTCTTTTATTGCCTTCGGGTTGGTTTTTTAATTTTAGAAATTAAATTCACTACTAAAATAAGTAATATAACTCGGGATCTGGAAAGTCAAAGTATTGATAAAAGAGAAGTATTGGACAGTGAATTTGAAATTTTTTATTGGAGTTAGAATCTTATACATTTAGAATACATATATTAGCAATGAGATGAAAGTAATGATTAGTTTAATGGTAAAAATTTTGAATAAATTTTATTTTTTTCAGTTTGATTTAATTTAATAAATTTTATTGTTAAAATTTAATCAATTTATTGATCCATTACTCAATTTTTATAAATTTATAAATTTTTATAAAGTAAAATAAATCAATTATTTTTTATTTAATAATCTCTTTTTAATTAAACTTTAAATTATAAAAATTAATTTTAATTTTATGACAATCTAATATAAGTTAAATTTTTTAAACTATAAATTTTTATTTTACTAATTTAAATATTAGTTAAAATTATGACTTGGTTTAGAAGAGCGGTAGCGGTTGATAACCTGCTGAAATCAACCTGTAGAAATAGTAAGTACTTATTCTCAATAAGTACTTATGTGTTTGGGATTGTTATTTTGGTAACTACTGAAATGTGAAAATAGATGTTTGGCAAGTACGGTTGTGGTTGCTGAAAAGAGATAAAATGATTAAAAAGCTCATTGATTTAATAAACTATTAATTGTTGTATAAATAATTAAAAAATATATTATTAGTCA
>JAOTAY010000008.1:7159902-7171910 GCA_025629805.1 Erythroxylum baracoense | reverse complement strand
TCTATGAGGGAGAGGTTTCCATAGCCTTATAAGGCCTACTTCGTTCCCCTCTCCAATCGATATGGGAATCTAACATTCCACTCCCCTTAGAGGCCTAACCTCCTTGCTAACTCACAGGTCTGAATGTTAGATTCCCATATCGATTAAAGAGCGGAACGAAGTAGGCCTTATAAGGCTATGAAAACCTCTTCCTCATAGACGCGTTTTCCCAAAGGTAGGAAGAGCAAAACCGTGAGGACTTGGCTGGGCCAAGGCCCAAAGTTGACAATATCTGTGAGCGGGTGGTCCGGGCTGTTACAAATAGTATCAGAGCCAATACCTGGATCGATATGTCAGCAAAGACGCTGAGCTTCCAAGGGGGTGGATCCAGGCCTGTGTGCCAGCAAGGCCACTAGGCTTCCAAGGAGGTGGATCCAGGCCTGTGGGCTAGCGAGGACGCTGAGCCTCCAAGGGGAGTGGAATATTAGATTTCTATATCGATTGGAGAGGGGGACGAAGTAGGCCTTATAAGGCTATGGAAACTTCTCCCTCATAGATGCATTTTTCCAAGGGTGAGAAGAGCAAAACCGTGAGGGCTTGACTGAGCCAAGGTCCAAAGTGGACAATATCTGTGGGTGGGTGATCCAGACTGTTACAGTAGATGCATGCCTTATATATATAACAAAAACAAATTGTAGGAGAAATGAATGTGGGAGCATAAACAATGGACGTTGGCAACAGGGTCCAAGTTATAGACCAATAACATCATCAATCCCCCATTTGGGCCAAAAATTGAGAAACAAACTGTAAGAATTTAGGAAAACAATAGTTGAACAATCAGGTGAACTAAGTCTTGAACCTCATGTCCAAGAAAATTGGAGACAGAACCTGCTAGAGAGTTAACAACCTCAAAATGCCCTGATCTTATGATCGCTTTAGAGAGATAACCCAAATACTTTCATAGGAGGGTGGCTAGCCCCCCACAATCACGTAGGTGGGTCCATCAAGTGTGTGTTGCTCACACCATTCAAAATTGGGCTATGGAACTCGTTAAGGATTATACAGTCTAACCTCATCAAACGTAGTAAAGTCATGCTAGGGATGCAATTCAACAACCAAATATATCTTAGTATTATACTACAAACAAAGTACAAGTAAGTAATCACCACATAACTTCGTTTGACCCATTGAACTTGGTTTCCCAAGTCGGGTGTCCATCATGAGGTTAATACACAATTAGACTCAACCAAATCCCTTTAGCATGCTCTGACACTAGTTTCCTACTTAAAGCTTTTGTAAACGGATTCACTAAGTTTCTCTCTGATTTGACATAGTACAGAGAGATTATATCATGTCTAATTAAAGTACAGACAATTTTATGTCTCAATATGATATGTCTAATTTTTCTATTATATGCCTTGTTCTTAGAAAAATGAATAACTACCAGCGAATCACAAAGAAGGAATATAGAAGGAATTGGTTTTTCCCAAATCGGGATATCTGCTAAGAGATTCCTTAGCCACTTAACTTCTCATCCCGCTAACTCTAAAGCCATAAACTCAGCCTCCATTGTTAATCTCGTAGTACATGTTTATGATTTCCAAGACAATGCAGCTCTTGCCAAGGTAAAAACATAACCATTGGTAGAGTGTATATCATCACTCTCTGTAACCCAGTTAGCATCAAAATACCCTCCAATATAGGAGGATGACCAATAAAAGATAATCCATAATGTATAGTACCTTTCAAATATCTCAACAAACGAATCAATACATTCCAATGCTTTTGACTAGGATTATAAGTATACCTACTAAGTCTACTCACACAGTATTAAATATCAGGATGAGAATAGTTCATCAAGAACATCACACTACTAAGAATTTTAACATACTCAGCTTGGTTTACACTGTCATCAAGATTTTGCTTTAAAGCAACACTAATGTCATAGGGAGTCTTGTCTGGATCAACATCATAATAACCAAACTTCTTCAAAATTTTCTCAACTTATTGAGTTTGATTCAACCTTAAATTAACCTTAAATTAGAGTCAGTCCTATCAACTTTGATTCCCAAAATAAAGTCCATAGGTCCAAGATCTTTCATATCAAAAGAAGATTTTAGCAAACTCTTGGTAGTATCAATGACAAATAAACTAGTACCACAAATAAGCATATCATCCACGTAAAGAGTTATGATTACACAACCATTGATATCATATTTCACGTAAATGCAAGAAGTAGCATCACAAGAGGTAAATCCATGTTTGAAAATCTCACTTTCAAATTTCTTTTGCCACTGTTTGGGAGCTTGTTTAAGTCCATACAAAGACTTAACCAACTTATATACCTTTTGTTCTTGATCAGGCACTCTAAATCCCTCTGGCTGAACCATATAAATTTTTTCATCTAGATCACCATTCAAGAAAGCTGTTTTAACATCCATTTGGTGCACATGAAGCTTAAATACTGAGGCAATAGCAAACAACATCCTTAGATGCAATTTTAGTAACAGGAGAGTAAGTGTCAAAAAAGTCCAATTCTTCTTTTTGTTTAAAGCCTTTAATCACAAGTCTTGCCTTGAACCTCTCAATGGTTCCTTCAGGTCTCAATTTCTTTTTAAAAATCCACTTACACTCTAAAGGCTTACACCCTCGAGATAGATCAACTAAAACCCAAGTTTTATTAGACATGATTGTCTCTAACTTTTATCTATGGCTTCCTTCCAAAATGTAGCATCTACAGATCTCATTGCTTCCTCATAAGTTTTAGGATCTTCCTCAATAATATAAGTCACCACCAAACATCATCTATCTCCTCAAGTTTTGTCACCACAAAGGAAGTAATAAAGTCAAAACCAAAACTAGTAGGTACTCTAGCTCTTTTGTTCTTCCTTAGTTCAACAATTTCCTCTTTCTTTATGTCATCATTGGTAGAAGAATTAGGGACGAATTCTCTAAGAACTTGCACACTCACTTTCATAGGAAATATATCCTCAAAGAACACTACATCTCTTGACTTTATAATTGGTCCATAAGTGTTAGATCCCTCTCTATAGGCAATACTATTAGAGGCATATCTTACAAAAATTGAATCAACGGTCTTAGGTCCATTTTTCTTCCTTTTATGTTTAGGTAGAGCAACCTTAGTAAGACACCTCCACACTTTCAAAAAATGCAAGTTAGGTGGATAGCTTTCCAAATTTCATATGGGGTTTGATCTAGTTTCTTATGAGGAACTCTGTTTAGAACATAACAAGCTGAAAGAATAGTCCCCCCCCCCCCCCAAAAAAAATAAATTAGGTAATCCTGAGGAAATTGCATTCATCATGTCCTTGAGTGTTCGATTTTTTCTCTCTGCTATTCCATTTTACTCGAGAGTATAAGGGGTTGAAAGCTCATGAATAATACCAATTTTTTCACAAAAATCAACAAGAAAATCAGTACTATACTCACCACCTCAATCAGACCTTAATCTTTTAATTTTCCTTTCCAATTGGTTCTCAACCTCATCTTTCTATTTCATAAACATTTCCTCTGCATCACTTTTATTTTTCAATAAGTAAATCTTAGTAAATCTAGAACAATCACCCATAAAGGTAATATAATATCTCATGCCTCCTTTACTCATACAATTCTTAAAATCACCCAAGTCTGTGTGAGCTAAGTCTAACAATTGTGACTCTCTCTTGGTCGCTGATTTAAAAGGTTTCTTAGAGTGTTTAACCTCAACACAAATTTGACATTTTTTCATTTTATTAGTGATTTGGTTAGGTAACAAGTTTAAGCTTTGCATCCTCTTAATTGACTTCACATTCACATGCCCAAGTCTAGAGTGCCACAAGTTTAAAGACTCAATAATATAAGCAGAAGTAGGCGCATTCATTCAACATCAAGTACAAATAAACCTCCATTACAAAACCCTTTTCCAACAAAGTTCTTATTCTTAGTCAAAATTAGCTTATCAAAATCAAAGGTTAGTTTAACTCTGGCTTTGTTAAGTAATGCACTAGAAATCAAGTTTCTACGTACATATGGAACAAATAAAACATTTTCTAACGCCAACACTTTTCCAGAAGTGAGTTTGAGAGTTACCTTCCCAACTCCTTGGACATGAATTTTGTTAGAGTTGCCCATGTATACGATTCACCATCAACAACATCATTCAACTTCTTGAACATGTCCTTGTTGGTGCAGATGTGGCGTGTAGCTCCTATGTGAACTATCCACTCGACCAAATTTCTAGTAAGGTTGACTTCAAACACCATAGCAATAATGACCTTCTCGTCATTACCAGCTTCACCCATATTAGCTTGAGACCTACCAAAACTCTTCTGATTACCCTGTTGGTACCTTGTTTGGTTTTCTTTCCCAAACTTTCGCAGTTTCTATCCTTAGCCTTTCTTCTCATAGTTGATTTTAGCTTGACAATTGGCAGCAGGATGGCCTAGCTTGTAGCACCACCAACAGTCACCATTAATCTTTTTGCGCTTAAACTGACCCTGCTTATTGTTGAAAGACTTATTTTGTCCACCGTTTTTCTTGAAGTTATTAACATTTCTATGTTCTACCACATGAGCCTTAACAATAGGGACAAGGGTGAGTGTTTTGGTCTTATCTTGTGCACGGTTGATATCCTCAATCTTTATATGTCCTATCAACTCCTGAAGCTTCTTGTCTTTCATCTTATGCCTTAACTGGTTTCCCAATAAGTGCATTAGCTTGAAACAACTCACACATGTTCATACCCTCGACAAGGATTTCAGCAACTATATTTTCATACTCATATAGTTGGTCTATAATAGACTTATCATCAACAACGGTAAATTTTAACTACCTATTAACTACATAGTACCGGCATTATCCGTCCCATATTTCACTTCTAAAGCATCCCAAATTTTCTTAACAGTTTTGTACTTGCAGTAGATATCAAACAAAGGGTTAATCATATGATACATAATCAATTTCGTATTGTTGAAAATAAAACAAAATTTTCTCAAACCATCGTTTAAAATTTCTCCTATCTAGAGGCTTTAATCTAGTTAGGTCAGGTATAATTTTCAGAACAACGGTGATAGGGGTTAAACCTATGTAGGGAATAGTAAGTGCAGAACCTAGGTTGATTTCATTTGCAAACGACATATTAAATCCAAAAGCAGAAAAGTCTCACGCGAAATAATCAAATATGAAGAAACATCACCGTATTCTGACTTCTACTAAAAAATACGTAGTAACAAAATCGCAGTAATTTCCAACAAACAGTAGCAATGCAATAATAAAAATTTCTGACTTAAATTGTTAGTGAAAATAGCAATAATAATTAAATTGGAACATCTTATTTGAATGCAAGGCGTCGTGAAAATGACTGCCCTACGTTGAAAATTCTTCCTCTACAGTGCAGTAAGACAATGGGATCCGAACCCAGGGTTAACGCCTTCTCCACCAGCTTCGATGCACTCCAAAGGGTAGAGTAGAAATTGTCTCCGAAATTAAAGGAAGGCAGATAAATACAAAATTTGTATGTAAGACAAAATACGTGTGTAAGGTGTTTGTATGTAGAGGAAAATGCTTGAGTCGGACGGAGCAAATAAAGATACGTGAGAGAAGAAAATAGAAATTGAGTAGTGTTCCACATACCCCATTAAGCAGATGCATGACTCATATATATAACAGAAACAATGAACGTTGGCAATAGGAGAAATGAACGTTGGAGCATAAACAATGAACGTTGGCAATGAACGTTGGAGCATAAACAATGAACGTTGGCAATAAACTATGGAGCATAAACAATGAAAGTTGGCAATAGGGTCCAAGTTATGGACCAATAACACCAACAATGGGAAGTCAAGAATTCCAATCGATGAGATTATGGTACTGTTTGAAGTTTTCAATGTGTCTACAGAATTAATTACCCTGACAATGCCATTCTTCCCAAATGTAGAAAACTTTATATAGTTTGCGAGTGTCTTTGGACTTTGTTTTTGTCACGCATTCCACTTCAACTTAAAAATCACAATAGACATATGGTAGGGCAACATAAATAAGGACATGATCCACTAAATAGTTATATAATGAATGTCGTGAATTTGGTAGTGCTCAACTTCAATTTTTTTTCTTTAACTACTTAACTATTGAGTTGTTATATACTAATAGACTTGTAGAGGAGGTCAAGAATTAATATTTTCTTTCAGATATATATAAAAATGTAGTTTGATATATAACTGAAAAATAGAATATAAAAAGACTTGGACTATATCTCCCTTTGGAGCTGCTTTACATCTACAGTTCTTGATTTGACTGAAAACCATTATCACAATCAACATGTATTTCTTGTTTAGTTTTAAGAATTAACTTGTGGTTAATTAACTAACCATACCACTAGCTAGCTCTAGTCCAGATTGATCAAATAATTAATTTTAGCTTCATACTGAATTACAAGAGTTCAAATGTAATGATTTGTTTGTATCCTAATATCTCCAATGTACCAAACCCCTTACTGATAATCATTATAACATTGTTATTTATCTCAATATTAGCTCTTAATTTCGTAGTATCATCACGATACTAATTTCATAAACTCACCCTATACTTCTTCCCTGTCGTAACCAAAAGCCTAGCACTCATTGTTCCAATAACTCCTGGAAACTCCAAATTTGACTCATTGGTCATGAGTCAGGAGATACGAACGCTTCTCAACAATCACATTTGGTTGTTGCCTTCATGTTATGTTAATAAAAATATGGTAGGAAATAAATGGGCTTATCATATTGAAAAGAATTACACTACATATGTTGTGAAAAGTAGATCGAATTAGAGCTGGTTCGCAGCTAAATAGGATTGAAAGAATAGTAATGAACACATAGATTTTAGGTGGAAAATCTCTAAATAAATTAAGGAAAAATTACAGGCAAGAAGAAGAAATTTTATTATGAAAAATAGGAGTTACAACCTCTCTTTATTTTACAAAGAGAAGCATTTAATTTCTCAAGAAATAGGAGAAACACTCTCTAAAGGGATTAAGGATTTTTTAAGAATGGATGATATGCACATGAACTAAGGAGACCTATTTATAGGCCTCCCTCATGCGGTTTGGATATCTAACAATTAACTGTCCAAGCCACAAATGTTATAGCTACAATTGTTGAATTTCCAGTAGCATTAATTGTTGTAACTATCCAAGCCTTAATTGTTAACCAAGACTTAATTGTTGTAGCTGTCCAAGCCTTAATTATTGACCACTGCCACCGCCTATCATTCCAACAATCTCCAACTTGAAGATTTGATTAAGTGTCAATCATATCTTCACACCATTCTTTCTTCCTTGCTAATATGTATTTAATTGTTGATATATTTAATCCCTTACACTTAGCGATTAATGACATAAAATGGCTTAAGATACTTACTTTAATTCATTTATGATTTTAGGTACAATTAGGAATCAAAGAAATTAAAGTGAGTCAAAAGCATTACATTTGGGCCATTTTCTAGAGATTAATTTTTACTTGTCTTCATAGAGCAAGAAGAAGAAAATTAAAAGACAAGGAAAAATATCAAAATACAAAGAAGAAGAATGCTTGCTGAGAAAAAAATAACAATCAAGGCAAAAACGACAACATATTGAGGAGCAACAGATAACAAAACGCAGTTGGAAAAAAGTTGCGTTTGTGTTACATTCAACGCAACGCATATGTATTTAATGCAACGCATACGTTGCGTTTAACATAACACACGCATGCGTTTAAGGGAGAAGCGCATAAGAGGGCAGCAGCTGAGGGTTTTGGAGGAGGAGACTTTATATGTCCCATCAAAAGAACAATGAGAGAGGCAGCTAGAGTAGAAAATAGAGAAGGAGTTGGCGACTTGGAGACTTGCGGTGTGAGAGATGAGTGAAGAGAGCTGCGGGTAAAGAAGAGTTGCGTAAACAGTGGACAAAAATCATGAATTTTATTTGTCCCATCGTGAACAGTAGATAGAGCAAAAGATTGCAATAGTGAGGTCTTTAGGGGGTCTTCGGCTAGGGAAATAAGTAAGGGGCTAACACATTTTTCTTGGAATAAACCCACGGAAGGCTATGATCCCGACACCGGTTCGAAGGTAATATCAACGCCGACGACCCGAGTTAAGTATGTTTTTATTGTTTTTATTGTTTCTTTCTCTCACTAGAAATTGAGTGTGTTATCCTATGTTAATTGATTTAGGTTTTGTGTATGGATAATCATATTTTCGTTATTGTTTAGTTATTTTTGTATGAACCCATTAGGATTGTAAAAGGATGATTTTAATGCGTTCATTGAATCGTTTGATTGCATACCCATTGCTAGAATTTTGATATAATTCGTAATTGCTATGTTGAAATTCATGTGTAGCAACTAATGATTCGTAATCATTAGGGATGATATGACCTAGGTTAAATGATGCATCGTATGTGATTATTGCCTTGATTAATCGGTTTCTCTAATTCGTAATGCTGCTACCTAATTAAATCTAGAGATCATATCCTAGGTTATTTAGTGGTTAGGTTTAATCAACGATCGTATCTTGATTAAACAAAACATAAGGGAAAACTTGGGTTAATTACTAACCCACGATTAATAGTTTCTAGGAGAGATTTGAGAACAACAAATCAATAAAATATGCTTAATTAGGGTGTAAGTCGAGATTGAACCAAAGAATCAGATCCCTACTAGATTCCCCAATTTTACCATTTTTCATATATATTTTTTAATTTGTTTTTATTAGTTAGTTTCATTTTATTTTCTTATTCCAAAAATCCAAACCCCCCCCCCCGCCAAATTTTTCCTAAACACCAATTAATTTCATTTCATAAGCTAATCGAACACTCCCTGTGGGATCAACCTAGACTCACCACTGCTACAGTAGTAGTCTAGTTATTTTATTTTGACTAGTGTTACGACGTGCCAGTCACTTGCCATTTCCATATTGCTCATGTCTCTATCAGATTGCAAAAGGATCGACACCAAATAAACTTATCAATATTGATTGCCTTTGTCATGAAATTTGTTAAATTATCTTTGGTATGAATTTTGTGCATAGCTACAACTCATTTTTCAACTTTTTCACAAACGAAGTGATGCTGTACTCATATGTGTTTGGTCTTTGAATGAAATGTTAGATTCCTTGCAAAATGCAAGGCACTCTGAATGTTACAAAACAAAGAAATTTTCTTTTGTTTGTGCCCAAGTTCTTCCAAGAGCATTTTCAACTATACCGCTTCTTTATTGGCTTGTGTAGTTGCTACATATTCTGCTTTGGTTGTCGATGTAGAAACAATTGATTATAGTTTTGAAACCTAGCTTAATTACAGCTTCGCCAGCAAGTTTAAACATATAACCTGTAGTAGATTTGCTTTTGTCAAAATCACCTATATAATTTGAAACAACATATCCATTGACAATAAAGTCTGACCCTCCATAACATAATGCAACATCTGAGATTCCTTTAATGTATCTTAGGATCCTCTTTACATAATTCCAATGCTCTCTACCAGGATTCGCTATGTATCGACTAACCACTCCCACTGCATGTGTAATATCTGGTCTTGTATAAATCATAGCGAACATTAAACTTCTCACTGCTGATGCATATGGTACTCAAGACAACTCAATCCTCTCTTTTTCATTGCTAGGACTCATTTCTTAGGATAACTTGAAATTAATAGGAAGTGGGAAAGAAATTGGCTTACAAGCTTTCATGTTAAAACGTCGTAAGATTTTCTTCAAATGATTCTTTTGAGAAGGCCAAATCTTCCTATTACTTCTATCTCAGTGAATTTGCATCCCTAAAATCTTGTTTGCTATTCCTAAGTCCTTCATATCAAATTTCCTAGCCAATTGTGCCTTTAACTCCTTGAGACGATCGTTGTTGAGGCCTGTTACCAATATGTCGTCTACATATAGCAACAAGATAATGAAGTCATTTTCACCAAACCTCTTGAAATATGCACAAGGGTCTGCATGTAATATACTATATCCAAGGCTCATAATAAGGAATCAAATCTCTTAAACCAACACCTCGGTGCCTGATTTAGACAGTATAGAGATTTTTTTAACCTGCAAACTAAGTTTTCTTTGCCTTTTTCTTCAAACCTTCTGGTTGGAGCATATAAATTTCTTCTTCAAGATCTCCATGAAGAAAAGTTGTTTTTACATCTAACTATTCAAGATGTAAATCACATGTAGCATATATTGCTAAGACTATTTGGGTTGTAGTGAGTCGAACTACAAGGAAAATATTTCATTAAAATCAATTTCTTCCTTCTGAGCATATCATTTTACCACCAATCTTGCACGATATCTCTCCACTTGACCTTTGCCATTTCGCTTAATCTTGAAAACCCATTTATTTCCAGTAGACTTTCTTCCATGTGGTTATGGCACGAGCTCCCAAGTCTTATGAAGAGCTTCAATTTCTTCCTACGTTGCTACCTTCCATTGAGATGCATTTATACTATTCATTACCTCCTAGAGAGTTAATGGATCCCTTTTCTCAATTAAAAGACAGTATGCAATATTGCCCTCTATAATATAGTTTGAATGCAAACTTGGTCGCCTTTTTGGGAGACTTGATCGACAAGTCTCTTGAGCTTCAAACTTTGTTAGTTCTTATACCTCGTATTCTAGTGCTGTTTTAGAAGAATTCGTCGTGGATTCCTTTTCCACCTGAACAACAGTTGTCGTTGAATCTTCCTTTGATGTGCTATCATCTTCTCCTTTCTTTTGTAGCTCATCTACAAAGATTACATTCCTGCTGATGACAATCTTATGGCCAGTGGGATCCCACAAGTGATACCCCTTCAATCCATCAGCATACCCCAAGAATAAGCACTTTCTGGATTTTGGATCCAGCTTCGTAGTTTCTTAAGGATTATACCTCACGTACACAGGACTTCCAAATATATGGAAGTTTGAATAATCAACTAGCTTATCAGTCCATATCTCTATCAGTGTCTTCAACTCAATTGTCGTTGATGGGACCCGATTTATCACATAATTATTTGATACTTATTACTTCTGTCCAGAAAGTCTTGTCTAAGCTTATAGTTGCCAACATAGCTTTGGTTCTCTCTAACAGAGTTTTGTTCATCCGCTCTGCCACTCCATTCTGCTGAGGAGTGTATGTCGTTGTGAGCTACTTTTTGATGCCTTTTTTCTTGCAGAATTGATCAAATTCATTGTCGGTGTATTCTCATCCATTATCTGTCCTCAAATATTTGATCTTCTTTCCATATTCAAGTTCTAGCCGCATTTTGCAAACTTTGAAAATTGGAAACACATATGCCTTCCTTTTGATTGGATACACTTAACATCTCCTAGAATAATCATCAATAAAAGACACAAAGTACAATAATCATCAATAAAAGACACAAAGTACTTTGCTCCTTTTAGGGACAGAACTCATGTTTGCCATACATCAGAATGCACCAATTCTAGAACTGATTTGCTTTTAGAATTTGATATGTTGAATTTTAATCGATGCTAATTACTTATAACACAATGCTCACAGAAATGCAGAGATACCTTTATGAGCCCTAGAAGTAGCCTTTGCTCAGCAAGAATCTTCATTCCTGTTCAAACATATGTCCAAGTTTCTGATACCACATCATTGCTAATTTTTCACTACAACTACTTGAGATAACTGATGCTTCAGTTTCTTACAAAGTCTCTCTGGTAATGCTGTCGCCTGCACTCAAACTAAAAAGAAACCAACTTTCGTTAATACAAATTAATGTAGTAGTGGTAAGTGAATATCGTTCCCACGAGGAATCTTAACGGTAAAGGAATTACGAATTCAAAGCAAAACAAAGTAATGAAATTGGGGGGGGGTTTAATTTAAAGAAATACTTAAACAGAATTTAATTGGAAAACGAAATTGGAAAATAACAAATAGCGAAACAATGAAAATATAACAATCAATAAGAATGAATTTTGGCTTCTGGTTTCCTTTATTATTGAACTTGCGTTGATCATCGACACTAAAAATAACCAATTTATCAGTTAAGCATTCGTCGTGGTAAA
>JAOTAY010000008.1:7096473-7129974 GCA_025629805.1 Erythroxylum baracoense | reverse complement strand
AACAAAACCGTGAGAGCGCGAGGCCCGAGAGGCCGAGGCTCAAAGCGGACAATATCTGCAAGCGGGTGGTCTGGGCTATTACATGAACAATGCTTTAAGGAATCCAAAGGAAAGCGGCGCATGCATGAAAATTGACATTATGGATAAAAGTATGTAAGAACAAATAGAGAGTTGCATTGCAGAAGTGAAATCAATAGAAGTGTAGACAGACAATGCAGTAGAAAAGGAGAACAAGGATGAGTCTAAAGGAGTTGATGGGATAGAGGGGTTGGATGTTCAAACTCATTAAGACATACTAGTCCAAACCGAAACACCTATACTGCCTCCATAGAGAAACCAGCCACTTTAGAGCTTAAACCTTTGCCTACCCATCTTAGACATACTTTCTTATGTGAAGGTCAAACTGGATGGGAAACAAGAGAGAAGGTTGGTAGCTATTGTTAGGAAGCAGATGAAAGCCAAAGGATGGAAAATATTTGATATTCGATGTATAAGCCTAAATTTTTGTATGCACTGGATAAATCTTGAAGAAGGATGTAGAGCAGTGAGGGAACGCCAACGTAGGTTGAACCCTCAGATGAAAGAAATGGTTAAGAAAGAAGTAGTAAAACTCTTAATGTAGGCATAATTGATTCCATATCCGATAGTGAATAGGTAAGCCCAGTGCAGTGTGTACCAAAGAAGGGTGGAATGCCGGTAATAGAGAGTGAAAGCGAAGAACTAATCTCAACAAGAACAGTCACAGGATGGAGAGTGTGTATAGACTATCATAAACTCAACAAGGTGACTAAAATTGACCATTTCCCTCTCCCTTTCATACATCAAATGATAGAAAGAGTGGCTGGTCACTCATTCTACTGCTTCCTGGATGGTTGCTCAGGATACAATCAGATATTTATCTATCCCAAGGATCAAAAAAAGACCACATTCACATGTCCTTATGGTACCTTTGTGTATAGAAAAATGCCTTTCAGATTATACAATGCCTCGACTATATTTCAAAGATGTATGGTGTCTGTCTTCGTAGATATGATTGAGGACATAATGGAATTTTTTATGGATGCTTTTTTAGTTTTTGGAAACTCTTTTGAGATGTATCTAACAAACTTAGACAAGGTACTCCAAAGATATGAATAATCACATTTAATGCTAAATTGGGAGAAGTGCCACTTTATAGTATAAGAGGGGACAGTGCTCGGGCATAAGATTTTGCACCAAGGATTTAAAGTGGAAAGAGTGGAAACGGAAGTTATAGAGAAACTCGCACCTCCATTTAATGTCAAGAGTGTGCAAGGATTCCTACGCCACACTGGTACTGTTGTTTTATTAGAGATTTCTCGCAAATTGCAAGACCCTTGGCAAATTTGTTAGTCAAGGATGTGCCTTTCCTTTTTGATGAAAATTGTTTATTCACATTTAATCAATTAAAGGAGGCATTAACATCAGCCCCAATCTTAACGCCACCTAATTGGACGCTCCCATTTGAGGTCATGTGTGATGCAAGGGACTAGGCTATAGGTTGCGTATGGGGTTAAAGATGAGACAAAAGATTACATGCAATGTACTATGTAAGCAAGACCCTTACGGGACCTTAACTTAATTACACCTCTACACAAAAGGAACTACTCGTAGTGGTGCATGCATGTGACAAGTTTCGGTCATACCTCTTGGGGTATAAAGTGATCGTATTCACCGAGTACGCAACTTTAAAATATATTTTTCTACGAAGGACGCGAAATTGAGACTTATTCGTGGTTGTTACTTAGGGTGTTACAAGAGTTTGGTATAGAAATACTAGATAAGAAAGGAGTGGAGAATGTGATAGTAAACCATTTATCACATCTGGAAGGAGGGGAATGTGAGCAAAGTGATGATATTAATGAGAACTTCCCTGATGAAACCCTAATATTACCTAACAACCTGGTGATACCATGGTTCGCTGATATCGCAAATTATGTTACCGGTGGTAAACTTCCCTCTAACCTATCATATCAACAATGGAAACGATTCTTGTATGAATGCACCCAGTATCTATGGGATGAACCAATCTTGTATCAAACATGTGTTGATGGTTTAGTAAGATGATGTTTTCCAGATGAAGAAATGTTAGATATATCAACAAAGTGTCACGAAGCTCAATATGTTGGCCACTACGGAGAAAATAAATGATAGCTCGAGTACTCGAGTGTGGATTTTATTAGCCACATTTGTTTAAGAATACTCAAGTTTTCGTGACATAGTGTGGTCGCTATCAACGAGTAGGCATCATCTTTAAAAAAGATGAAATGCCTTTATCCAACATTTTGGAAGTTGAAGTCTTTGATGTATAGAATATTGACTTTATGGGGCCTTTTCCATTCTTCATGGGGAACACGTACATTCTAATGGGGGTGGATTATGTATCTTGCTGAGCTCAAGCCATGAGATCTCTAACTAATGATGAGAAAGTTGTCCAGAAGTTTATCAAAAGGTTATTTAACCGATATGGAGTGCTAAGAAATAAAATAAGTAATGGAGGAGCATATTTCTACATCAAATCTTTTGATGACCTCCTAAAAAGATACGAAGTCCACCATCGAGTTGCTACTCCTTATCACCTGCAAACGAGTGAATAAGTGGAAGTCATTAATTGGGAGTTGAAACGAATTCTAGAATTAACAGTGAATGGCTATAGGAAGGACTGAGCATTAAAGTTAGATGATGCTTTATGGGCTTATAGGACTGTGATCAAAACACTTATAGGAACGACTCCTTTTAGGCTTGTATATGGTAAGGCTTATCATTTGCCTGTGGAGCTAGAGCATCAAGCATATTAGGCGATGAGAGCTTTAAACTTCTATTAGAAGCAAGCGGGTGAAAAGCGATTTCTGCAATTAAATGAACTCGAAGATTTTTATTCCAATGCGTACAAAAATGCTTCTCTTTACAAGGAGAAGATAAAGAGATGGCATGACTCTCATCTTAAGAAGAAGAAATTCAAGGTAGTAGATGTAGTTTGCTATACAATTTGAGGTTGAGACTGTTTCTAGGAACACTAAAATTGTGATGGAGTGGACCTTTTACGATCACCCAAGTTTTTGATCATAGAGCTCTCGAATTCGAAAATGCAAACAAGGATACCTTTAAAGTGAATGGGCATCGCTGCAAATCGTATGTTGGTGTAGTGATTCCAAAGGAAAAAGAAGTTATCTCTTTCCTTTTAAAAAATTGAACATGCTTCTAAGGATGCAAGATCAAGCTAATGATCATAATTTAGCATATTTTGTAGTTAAATTTTGTTGTGCAATTAGATTTATTTTAAATTTGATAAATAAGTCTTAATGATTTGGACTAGGTTAACTTACTAATTCCCTTACTCTCTGTTAATCAATTATAAGATAAGAAAACAATCTCTCTGTTAATCAATTATAAGATAAGAAAACAATCTCAGTGTCAAGTTGAGATTCCACCTCCAACACCATCACCGTCACCACCTCAATTACCATGACGATTCTATACTCTAACCCTTGCCTTTTAGTTTTATTGTATTTTCAATTGTTCTCATATTTCTCATGTTTCGTTAATTTTTATTCCCATCTTATGTATTGCTTGTTTGTTCTTCTCACATTGAGAACAATGTATGAAATTAACGTCCAAGTGTAGGGAGGGTTGTGTACATTATATGTTTTTATTGGAATGTGAATTTTGCACGCTGTATGTTAGTTTTGTTTAGGATTGCATGATGTGATGTGTGTGAATGTGTCAATGGCTAGGACTTAACAGAATTGATTTAGCTTTGAACATAGTCTTTTAGGTTGCTAAACTTTATTAGCTTAAAAAATTAGTTTTCTAAGTTGCTTCAGTAAAGTATGCATGTTAATTAGGATACGATGTTAGTTCATTCCCTCTAGGAATTTACCACATTCATTTATAATTTTAGACTGAATAATTAGGATCGTTAGCATCTTTTCATGAGAATGATTAGCTTAAGAAATAAGGTAGGCAAGAAAATATAAAAAAGGTGTTGTGTAAATCTTAAATAAATAACTATTCTGCTAACTCTTTTTGAAACAAATCGGGTTATGAATAAAGCTAGTAGCCCGTTGAGAATGTGATGTAACTGAGTAATCGAGAGACATTTATCACAAATGTTTGCCTTCACATCAAAAGATTATAATGACATTCCAATCAAGCTGTTTAATAAAAATATGGCCTAGTTAAGTAACCAGGGGATATTCATCACAAATGTTTGCTTTTACATCAAAAGGTTAGGTTCATATTAATAAAATTAACAAAAATAGTGTGTTATTTAATAAATCCTACTAATCTTATGAATAGCTTGATTTCTTATGAAAAGCCACTTAAGGATAGTTACAATTTTGATTAACCAAATAATTATCAATGTGTGTGTGTAAGTAATAGGAGTGAATGAATGTGGCATTAAGTCCTGATTAGTATTTATATTTAGTCCGAAGTACTTAAACATATATTTTACATGTTAATAAGATTAGAACAACTTGAAGGATCATGTTTTTAGTAAATTTGTTTCGTGAAGTTCAATTCCATTGTACTATTATTGCATATGTGTGTGTGTTATGTTTTGGTGTGTTTTTGTCTTACTTGTTTTGTCTTTGCTTGAGGACAAGCAAAAGTTTAAGTGTGGGGATGTTGATAGTGGTAGTTTGCATAATGTTTTAGTGGGTAGTTTAGTATGTGTTTAGTTATTAAATTGAATGATTAATGCATGTGTAGGTCAAGATTGTGTTATTTAGTTAAATGTTTGTGTTTTGAGTCTTATATGGGTTAGAGTATGCTTTTGTGCTTTAAGTTTGTGTATTTGAGGTGCCTTGATGTATTTGTTAGTGTTTGAAAACAAATATGGAAGAACAGAGGAGAATCGGAGGAAGCCCAGAGCCAAACCCAAGCCTAGGATCATGGCCTACTGAAGCAGTTGAGGGGAGTCACGATTGTGGCTTGGTCTACCATGATCATGACTGAGAGCTAAATGAAGTGCCACGATTATGGCACTATGGGTCATGATCGTGGCTTGTACGACTGACGATGTAGATAACCTCCCAAATGTGACTTACCGAGGGACATATGAGACTTTTTGGGTCTGGGAAAACCCTAGGGTTTACCTAAAATAGAAAAAGCTATATAAAGAAAGAGAAAGAATCATAGAGGGAGCTCCAACTTCTGCCACTTTAGGAAAACTCCAAGAAGAAAGAAGAAGAAGAGAGAGAAGAGGAAGAAGAGGAGAGAGGGGGGGCTTCTGCTGCTACTGTTACTTTCCCGAGCCATCCCGATCCCACCCAAATGACATTTCCTTTTCATCTCTGTAATTTCTTCTTTGAATGTGTAAGATGGATATAATTATATTGATGGATTTAGGATTGATGACGATGTTCTAACTTTTCTTCAGGGATTTAAACTTAATTCAATGTTAATCTAGTTGTTTTGTATTAATTCATTTGGGTATTGTGATTATTTGTTGTAACTTCATGCTTCGGTAATAAATCGAGAGAGTCAACCGAATGCAAAATGATTTGGTTGAGTAATGAGAGTTAAACGACTCAATAGACCACGCAAACAATCAAATCGATAACTATACGGAGAGAGATTTCATGTGAGACCCAGTTGTTTATTATAAGGCTTAAGGACTGATTAGGTTGTGAGCTGATTGTTAATCGAGAAATGACATTTTCAGTAACTTAACTTAATTAGGGTTTATTAATTAGGGCTTAGTGATTATAACTCGAGAGAAAATGATCCACCCTTTGATAGTCTAGAACTGACACGACATCAACACAAAAGTCATTAGTTAACATTGATGATAGGATAAATCTCTTATCATAATTTAGTAATCCTTCTTTTGTGATTTCCCATAGTGAATTTGGTGGTACTCAATATTCAATTTCGTTTTGTTAATTTTACAATTAACTTTCTGTAAATCATTTTCACGTGTTTACTTTTCTGTGCAGTTTTTATTTTCATTATAATAATTTCTTAGGCCTTAGATAACTTAGAATTGAATTAGTTTGACAACTTCTAGAGGGATTGACACCTCACATACTACACCATCGACCAGTGTGCTTACAGTATATTGAAGGTTTTAAATAAATTAAAACTGGCCTTAACAATCATTTTTCATATTTTAAATAAAAAGAGATCGAGCTGGGTTTTGGGCTACCCAAGCCCGACTGGGCTAGGGCTCAAGCTCAAACCTAGTGCCTTGAGTCCGATCAAACTTTGAATCAAGCTTGGGTCCAAATAGAAATTTTTGAGCGAGACTCAAGCTTGGGCAGACCTAACTTGACTGGACTCGACTCATTGTCGTCACTATTTATAGTAAATATTTTAAACTAAAGTAAGAGAATTAAGGAAAGGAAATACATTGATGTTAGTACATGTAACATTACGAGACCTACAATATCAAATGTACTATTAATACGTTAATTTAAAATATTGAGGTGACAAACTATGATGACATAATATATTTTCATAACATTTGTAAGACTTACAGTATTATTTGTGTCAGTGTATGATGATGTAATATAATGACCTATTATGTATATGCATATTGCATCATTATCGTATTAATATGATATGTTATATTTGTATTTTCATCAATTTTCTTAAAAATTTAATTAAGAAAATTACTAATGTTAGAAGACTTAAAATAAGACAATAATGGAAGTATTCGATTAAGAAACTTAAGAGGGTAAAACTATCATTATTAATGTCAATTTTTTAAAATGATATATCTTATATACGTGTCTGCATCAGCTAACTAATAATTATATAAATATAAATATAAATAGTTATTTATTTATTTATTTCAGAATCCTTTTACTAAATCAGGGAGATCCTCTTTACTTAAAAATCTATATGCTATGTTCCATAACCAAGATTAATCCATGTACTGATTTCTTCTTTTAGAATATCACCTTCTCAATTCAATACCCTTTTCAGCCTGCCTCTCATCCCTTTAACGGAATCATTCTCTTCATTTCTCTCTAGTTTGGTAGCTTTGACTCTCTCAATCTGACCATGTCACTGCAGTCCATAAAAAACATTTGACTAGAAGAATAATTCTTACAAGCTTTTTCGATCACAATAAATAAAGAGGTAAAAGAGAGGATTTGTCAATAACAGTTTGTAAGCACAAAGTATCTAACTAAATAGCACCTTTATTAAAAATATCTCCTTAAATACATTAGAAGTGATAATATGCCTAAACTCCAGACACTGTCACAACCACTCAACATGTAGTTGGTAGGCAGTGACAACGTGTGCAAGAGTTAAGCTGGCCCCGTATGCTCAAGACGAATGACATATTCTCTTTGTCACTTTACTTAATTGGCCCGTATTTTCAGATAAAGGTTATAAATATAAATCGGACCAAAATTTGGTTAAATTGATTGATCTAGCCGAGTTTTAAAATTATTAGGTAATTCTTAAAAACTAGAAACATAATATTTACTACTTAATGATATAACAACTAATCATTAAGTAAGAACAACAATATTTAAATACAAAAAATAGAGTAAATATGTTCATTAATTATTGTATTACTATTTATTTCCGTAAGTAGAGATTTAGAATTAACTTAATTTTCAAATGCTCAAAATTTGTAAATTCAGTGATACGAAACAAAAATAAAAGATTGGAACCGTCGCTCATTAATGTTGTAACAGACTTTCTTCATACTCTTTCCAGACGCTAATGTGTCTTGAACGGTTGTGACACACTAGGTTTTTTGTTATTGTAATGGTTGACTCGTAAAAATAGATAGTTTTCCACCTTTTTGTTTTTGTTTCAAATCACTTATTCACTATAGCCAAGTAGCTTGTGCCCTTTCGATGATCAAGTGAATTTGTTTAATTACTAATGAAAAAACCACACAATTAAAGATTATTAATAGTACTGTACCAAAATCAACAAATACTAGTTCCTTTAAAATACCTAAGTACTCTTTTAATGGTACGATAGTTTATTTTATTTGAATTCTGTCTGAATCGGGACAATAAATTAATTGCTACATGACATCCCACCTACTATCAGTTTGATGTTTTTTATAAAAAAAAAAAGAAAAAGAAGTTCATTAATTTTTTCTTTCCCATCTTCGAAATTGAATTTTTGATTGGCTTTGATTAGGATCTAACAATCTTCTTTCTTAAATTTCACAATTAGATTTTGACACTTTTTCTTGAGAGAAAAATAATCCAATATCATTATGAGTCATTTATAACTTTAAAAAATAGCTTATTAAACTCGATTTGAATTACTCATCTTAAATTATTTCATCAAAGCAACACTATTAATGACATAAATCAAATCATCTATATATAAACACATAATAAGTATCTTATCAACTTCTTTAATCTTGAAATAAAAATTTAATCCACTTGACCTCTTTTGAAGACCAACATCGTGAAAATATCCATTGATCCTTGATCGTACTAGATTTTGATATTTGCATAAGCCTGCACTAGGCTTTATTCAATTGATAGACATGCTAATCCGCGACAATAAGGAAAATTATTATAACTTTGTAAAAATCGAATCAATACCTTTACTCTTTTATGTAGCCATGGGTAACCGACCTTGACTTACATTTATAGATTTAACCATCATGTTTGGATTTGAGTTTGTAAACCCATTTAAAATCAACCTTTTCTTTGTCATTTGGTAAATATTAAATATTTAATCTTTTAATCCATAAATTCTCTCCACTTGTTAAAATCACTGGCCTCTTGAGCTGCTATAAATTGATAACTTTCCATCTACTCATAAATTTCGTTTAAAGAAGTTATTTTCCTGATAAAGTTGATAAAGAACTAGGAGTATACAATGGAGTTGAAGGTGTAGAGCCAGTGGAATTTATTGATATTGTTAGAGATGACGATCTAGGTATCAAAAAACTAACCATGATGACGTAGAGAAAAAATAAAATTTTACAATTTCCCGATTGGATCACAATAATTAAATAATTTAAAAACATGAATTGTAAAAATAATTTACTTGATTCTGATTCCTGCTGAAACATTTTGACGAGATGTCAATTATGAGTTATCCAAGCATTCAACCTCTAATAGTATGTATAAAATAGAGAACTTAATGTTTGAGAGAAATAAGCAAGAGTACTAGCTTCCTTACACTTATTTTCTATTTAAATATTATTTTTATTTATTATGAAATTAAATCTCCTAATTATAATTAAGTCAAACTTAGTTATAATTATAATTTAATTTTAATAAAATCAAGTATCTCATATTTAATTCTTAAATTTATCAAACTTCACAATTATGTCCAACTTAATTTAAATTGATTTTTTCTTTTTAACTACTATTTATGTCTACCTTATTAGGTTCCTAATATGTTGAAAATGATTATAAATTATAATTTTAAATCATAATTAAATTTAGATAAATTAAGACCTTCTTTAATTAATTTATAATTCTCTAATTAAATAATTTATAATTGTAGATTAAAATTGACATCTAGCAACATGTTATAACATTATGAATATCAAATTAGTTTGACTCAACCTGTCCATACATAGTTATGATGTATATTTTAATTCTTTTGTTATCTAATATTCTAATCGGATATAGACTATAGATGCAGTGTCTACTTTTTAAAGTCCAACCATGTTTGTTCTTATTAATTAGTAATTGATTAATAATTGATATATTTTTCAAATGTCAATTCCCTCTAGCCAGATAATTCCTTAAATCATTATTATTTAAAAACAAGAGAATATTCTCTCTAATTATTTTAGAGTGACAAATCATTTATTGATTTACTCATCATCTCTATATGAATCATATTATATCCAAGCATTCTCGATTAGTTATCCTAATTAGAGCAAGTTATAAGTAGCATCAAAATACAATAATTCTCATTTAATATACTTTGGTAATCACAAGTATAAGAATCAAGTATACAACTATCATAATGAGGAAATCCATAGGCACATAATTAATATTTTATTTAGGATCCTCATAACTGAGTCAGTTCAGTGAACGCACTTGCACATTTATTTAAGCATTTTCATAATTTAATTTATGATATCAATTTGTTTCTTCATAAGAAAGAAGGATAATGTGTACTAGTTTTACCATTTCATCAATATCTTGTCTGGATGAAACTACAACTTAGTATTGGCTCTAGATAAAGGCAAGAAAGGCACTTGCCTAGGGCTTACATTCATAGGGGTCATTTATTAAAAGAGTTAAAAATTAATAAACTCATAAATCTAGTTATTAAAAAGTTGAAAATTTAAAAGTTAATGAATCGATTCATTAAAAGGGGTAAAAATTGAAAAGTCAGTAAATCTACTTTAAGATGTTTATAATACCAACAAATTTCTTGGCACTTTACCTTGTACAAACTAAAAAGAAAAAAATTTTAGTTGAATTTTTTATTCTGAATTTCAAGTTTTATTGAATAGAGCTAAAGAGCAGTTCAATTCCAACCATCAATTGAGATGTATGCTAACATCTTTATTAACAAATGTTATATTTTATTAATATAATAATATTTGTCCTAATATATAATTGAAAGTTTAACCTTTAACTTTTCGTCTAAACTCTAGCTTTCAATTAAAAGTTTCGATGGCCTCTCTTGTGATTTTGATGATTTTTAGAGAGTACAATTTTGGAAAAAAAATTTTAAAGGAGTAAGATAAGATATCATCTAAGATGAACTAAGGGGGCACTTGATTCACATAGGGTAATGGTAATGAGAATGAGAATAAATATATTGAGGAATATGAATGAATGTAATCATTATACTTATGATGGTTGGTTAAGATGAAGGAATAATTACCATTACCATTGATGGTGGTTGGTTTGTTAAAAATGTTGAAAAAAATTTGTTAAAATTTGTTTTATATCAAATTTTAAATATATTTTAATTGATTATATTTAATTTATGCATCCTATTTATAACGACAAAATGTTTAAAATCAAGTATATTACGGTATTTCCTTTCAGATAGCTCTTGAAGAAAAAAATACTCTAATATTTTCTTGCATCAACATATCATTAGTTACATAATATCGTCAAAATATAGTTTAATCATCCAAAATATTATACAATTCATCGATATAACCATAATATCCACCATTTCATTGCTATAGTAAAATCAAGTAACATAGTTTAATACAATTTACATTCCTCTGATAATGTAAATGATATAAAATATCACAACTATACACAATACCTTAACCAAAAGTATTAGATTGATGTAAAATAACTAGGTTAACACTACAAACTTTGTTTACATCACAACTACAAAATTCCCAACTAATACAAAATAACCTGGTTAGGCAACATCAATTGCATCAAAAGTTCATAATACTTACAAAAATATTAATATGTTGCCTTGAATGATTCGTAGATTAGAAGATGGATAGAGGAATCTAAGTACAAAAGACCTTTTTAAATGACTTAGCAAAGCGAATAAAACCTTAACTTTAGCAGGATCATTACAGAATAACAGAGTAGCCTTACCAACATCCATTTCAGATATGTCAATATTAAGAAGCTCACTGATAAGCTCTTGCATCTTCTCATGAGTTAAGGAATCAGATTCAAACTCCCCAATAACATCATTTGTAACAGCTGCATATTGTAAGGCCATTTGTTTACAAATAGACTCAAACTTAAGCGTGAAGCTGTCTATCCTTGACTCAATAGTATTCTGCAGTGTTGCTAACTTTTTCTTCTTGTAAGAACTTTCCTTTTTGGTGACATTTTTTTCACTTTTTTATTCCATGGCTGCTTGAAGGAATAACTGAGGATCCTTATGTATCAGATACCACAACTTCATCTTCACTATCCGATGAAGAACACACTATCATATTCTTTGGACTGTTAGCCTTAGCATTTGCTTAAGCTATATCCTCAGTTTTAGGTCCCGTCGCTCTATCTTTACCCCACACCATGTCCAATTTTTGCAAATATGGAAATTTAAAGTTTCACATTCCAATTGCATTCTTGTGATTCTGTAAAAAAGAATTATAAGAAGAAGAAGATTAACAATGTAATAACAAAAAATGTTATAATTATGAGAAAATAAACTATTAAAATAAGAGTTCAATCAACTTTTGAGTTAGATGTCCTTACTAAGCACCATTCATCAAATCATTGTTTCTCACAATTGATCTTATGCTCAACATCATCCCACTAACAGCCATTTTGCATACACATTTCAGAAATTGAATTGTACTTGTTTCTTAACCATTTAATCTTAGAGTCAATGTGGGGATCAACATCCTTATCAAAATTAGGAATTTTGCTCAGCAACATCTTGTGCACTTTAACCATGTAACTGTTCTTAAATCCCCCATCTACTTTCCATAAAGGATCGCAAGCTAGTTCCTGCAAAATTTCGACCAAAGCTTCAAGGTCATCATCCTTCCAATACTGCTTATTCTTTCTTCTCCCACAGGCAGGAATAGCCATTCCTATTAAAAGTACTACAATGTAAAAGTTATCAAAGAAATAACATATAACAAAAATAACTTTGTTGAAAATTGTAAATACAACAATGTAATCAAATAACTCATAAACATATAGTCAACTAAACATAGATGTTCACATGGGTGCGTTTCAAAAGTAATCCAATAACTCTAAGTTATATATTAGTAAATAGTAAACAAATAGAGATGTTCAACATTCAAGTACATTAATCAAAATTAAAACATTTCAATAATCTAATAAGCATATAAAACAAACATATCTTAAATTACTAATCTACGTCATTGTCATCGAATGTAGTTGTCCATATATTATACATGTTGGTTGCCATATTATTCTTGAATGTCAACCACTTATCGGTTGGACTAAGTTGTGTAATGTATTCCATTTCATCATCTTCATCACTTTCATCTTCCTCACTCTCCTCTTCATATTCAATGATTAAATCTTGTGGATCAAAGTTCATAAACTTGCGAATCAAGTTGTGTAGAAGGGAACAAGACATTATAATGCAAACTTGCGTTTGAATTGAGAAAAATGAAGGGGATGTAAGGATCTTCCATCTTCCTTTCAACAATTTAAAGCATCTCTCAATAACATTCCTTGCTTTGGAATGTTTCATATTACAGTGTTCCTTTGTCGTCTTTGGTCAATGGCCATCGAATTCTTTGAGATGATAACATTGCCCTTGATACAGAGTAAGAAATTCATTTGCATTGCAATACCCAAAGTCAACCAAGTAATAACATCCTTCATAATTAAACAAGAGGTTATGATTGAGCAGCATAACTCAAAGAGAAATAGGATATTTTAATAGAAATTTACCTCGAGGGACTCGTAGACATGAGGCCTTGAAATCGTATCTTGAAGCACACGACCATCATGTGCAGAGCCCTCCCAACCAGGCAATACATATATAAATTGCATGTTTTGGCAACAAACACCTAAAACATTTGTTGAAATATATCCTTTTCTTGTGTGATATCGGGGCATATCTTCATTAGCAGGTGTACCTTTAATTAGTGTCCCATCTAAGGCTCCTAGGCAACCATACAAATTAAAACTAAAAGGTGATTTAGCACATAAAAGTTATGGTATTAATGTTATAGGTTAATTATAATGTTCAATTACCTAAAAATATTATCATCTCTCATCTTGACAATCTTGAGTACTAGGCTCCGGCTTCTTGAGCAAAATGTGATGCAATCTTATAATTGCATAAAGAACTTGATGGAATTGCCAACTCACAGTTTCTTTACTACGGAGAAAAGTAGGCTTATTGTCCTACTCTTTTTATGGTGAGCTAAGGTGTATATGAAGATTGCTATAATCTCTTCTACGGATATGTTTCTAGCATCTTTTAAACCCCCGACGTTTCTGACCATATCACACAATATCCTAAAGGTTGCTCTATCCATACGAAGTTCACTAATGCAGGCATTATCACAACCTATGGTCAATCTAAAAATCCATCTCATTCTATCAATCCTTTTTTCTTCCTTTGTTTTAATTTCACGGACCTTTTCTTAAAGGTACAAACAATAGATAACATAATGGATAGAAAATAAGAAAACTAATATATTATTTGTTATTTGTTGAAGTATCGAAAGTTGCTTTAGTTTGTGCCGTCATTCGCTAATAGAGGGGCGAACCATGTTGATCTTCATTAAAAAATTCAGAAAATAATTGTCCAGCATATAGATAGGGCATGTTGAAAAGCTAGGTAATAACAGTAAAAAAAGAGATAAAACAATAAGCAAAGATAATAGAGAACGATGATCAAGAAGAAGGTTAGTTTCTAAGCATATTTTAAACTAAATAGCTTATGTAGTTCTAGTTCCAAAACTTGATAAAAATATATCAATTTTTAATTAATTGATTAATAAAGGATATGAATGAACTTTACTTGTGGTGAATGAGTGATAATTGATATTAAAGGAGCCCGAATTGGAGATACATAAATATACAATTAACAAAACAATGAGTTGAAATCACTTCTAAATTTGGTATAAAAGCAAAAATATTTTATTAAAGCTCTAAAAATAATATTTTAACATTTAAAGAAAGATATTATTTCTATAAAATTTACTTTTTCTTTCAATTATTAATTTGTTTGATTTTTATATATTTAATATTTTACTTTTACATTAAATTTTGATTTTAGTTATTATATATATGAAATGTAGAAATGATTAAAATTTAAAAATACTATGAAGTGTTAAGGTGAATGATTTTGAAGTATAAGTATGGTAAAAATCTAATTTTATTCTTATACTAATTTGCTTCTCTTTCTGGATTATTAAAACGTTATGCGTCATCTTATACTAAAGGAGCTCATCATGAGAGTGACAAAGGAGCTTATACTAATTCCTGTTCTTCCGCAAGTATTGGAGCCACTCTTGAAGTTGTTTAGATCATTATCCAACTCAGGCAAGGACTTTGCAAGTGAATAGGTTAACAATGTTAGACTAGAATTATGGGCTCCTAAAAGATATAATTATTTTCAAGGTTTTCAAAAGATATAATTATTTTCAAGGTTTTGAAACCATTTCCGGTTTTCTCTACTCTGTTCCATATCTGATCAGACTAAGAACAAATAATTAGTCTTGCCTTCAAAGAATAAATCTTTATTCAGTCCAGACACTAATACCAACGATCACACATATCACGTTAAATAAAGCTACAGGTTTTCCTAATTGAACTTTCAAAAAATAGTCCCCTTGGAGGTCAAGCCATGAAGGTTCAATCACAAATAAAAAGTAAATCCAAATCACTAAAAAAAACCCCAAAAAAACGTTCATGATAGAAAAGAAAAGGCTCAATCTAACTTAAACAAAGAGATAAAACATAAAGGATTGATTCATATAAATACCTCTTGAAAGGCCAAAATTGAGATGCCTTGATTGATAAGTTGCTCCACAGCCGTAGTAAAATGGAAGAACTACTAAACAGGTTAAGACTTACGAGACATAACTTCACTTCTGGAAAAGAATAAAAACAATGAGTTTTGACCATGCAGTTCAGCAACAGAAGATTCTGACAATATATGTCAAGTTTCACTAGCAAAATGCTACATTTCGTTAGTACCATATCCGCACCTGACATTTTCCCAAATGGGCAACTCTCATAATCAGAAAACTACCAGAAAATCATTACTTATCATTGGACTTGAGAACAAGAGCCAAAACCATAATACTCTCAGACAAGCTTGATTATCTATCTGTTTATTGTTGATCAAAGGCAAGAGAAAAGAAGACTTATGGAGATGGATCCCATTGTGCAGTGGCACAAAAATCGTGGGAGTTCAAAAAATGAATGAAAATTTGTCCTTGGAAACACAATTGGTTAAAACAAAATCTACCAATGTATAACAGAGGCATGACAACTAATGATAGAACAAAGAACTGGCAAACATCACTACATTACAAGCACTCAAAAGCTTTCTTTCACGTTCATGAATTGGGAATTGATTTGGCTTCTTATTTTTAGTTAGTCTCAAAATCAAGGTTTCCTTACACCAGAAAACGGCTGGTGTGGCTCCTGAGTCCTGAAGAGTGAAAGCTGAAAAAAATAAAATCTAGAGTTAATGGACGTGAAATAGTTGGGTATAGTACCTGTCAGCTTCTTTGAAGAAGGAAATAAAGCCCATTACAATTCTATAGCCATAATTGATGCTGATGGGACTGACCTTGGCCTTTATAGAAAGTCTCACATTCCAGATGGACCAGGTATTTCAACAGCTGCATGTTCCATGGTTTTAATCTATATGCCTTACATGTAACTGTTACATGACAATTGCGTGGATCACAGGTTACCAGGAAAAGTTCTACTTCAATCCAGGGGACACAGGCTTCAAGGTTGGTGTTCTACAATCTCTGACTAATTCTAGCGTCTTTTAGACTCTATGGTCTTTGATTCAATTTTTTACTTCTTGATTCTATTGTTGACAGGTTTTCCAAACTAAATTTGCGAAAATTGGAGTTGGTAAGGATCTTGGCTTTGTTCTATTGTCTTGAGGCCTTTTCTTTTGGACTTGGATCTTTTAATCAGCAGAGTTTTTAATGATCTTTTCTCCGTGATTATAAGTTTGTTTAAACAAGATTTTGTATTGGATTAAATGCATAAAGAGGGGGAAAAAAACCAATTATGTTGTGTGCATCGCTTAACTATTGTCTGCATCTGCTTGTAGACAAAAAGTGAAGCAAAGTTGCTTTTGTGTACATTTTCTTATTAGGGAGTTGAGGATTGAAAAGGTTGGAGCTGCTAATTTCTTTTTTCTTTCACTTTTCTTGTTTAATGAACTTCAGCTATATGCTGGGATCAGTGGTTTCCAGAGGCAGCCCGAGCTATGGTGCTGCAAGGTGCAGAGATACTATTTTACCCTACAGCAATTGGCTCTGAACCTCAAGATGATGGACTTGATTCATGTGAGCACTGGAAGCGGGTGATGCAGGGTCATGCGGGGGCTAATGTGGTAATGTGGTCAATATCCTATTCCTATTCTTTCAAGTTTGTACAGTCCTTTCTAGCTGTCAAATAATGTCATTGACTGGGTAGTATGATCAAAGAAATGGTTGTTATTTATTGTTTTACTTGGTTGCAACACTAATGCTCTACTCTATATCTGCAAACTTAATCAAAGTAACTTCATATTATATTTTAAGAAAAATGCTAATGACTTGGTGTAACTTTTAAAATAAAATGTTATACTTTTCACATTCAATCCACGAAACAATTCCATTTATTTGGAGATAAGCTCGTGTCATGAAAGAGGAATCATCCTCATCATGGAATATCTAGTATTGCAGTTAATTACACATTGCATTACCGAAGCATATCTCGTTCAGTGTTTCACTTGTGACCTTTGAATATGAAATGCCACCTTAGAAAGGACATTGATGCGAATGTTAATAATACAGGTACCCCTTGTAGCTTCAAACCGCATTGGGAAGGAAATCATCCAGACAGAGCATGGAAACAGTGAGATCACCTTTTATGGGAACTCGTTTATAGCAGGTACTAATTTTTTTGCTTCATTGTCTTAAGAGTTGTATTTGATATTTGGGCCGGTGATATTTGTTACACTACATCATTGGATGAGCAGGGCCAACTGGGGAAATAGTTGCAATTGCTGATGACAAAAAGGAATCCGTTCTTATTGCCAAGTTTGATCTGGATAAAATCAAATTGAAGAGACATAGCTGGGGGGTATTTCGTGATCGACGTCCAGATCTATACAAAGTGCTTTTGACACTAGATGGCAGTAATCCCTCTCCGTAATTTATGCCACTTGTTCCATTGTAGACCATGTTGTTCTAAAGGTAATAAATAATCTTCCCCTTGGACATTTCCCTTATCATGATTGTATATCCTGAATTTACGGGGAAAATTGTAGCATATAGAAGATAAAAGTTTCAGATACTTCTAGACAGTCTTGGGGCATTAAAAATTAGCCTCAAGTCTGTTTTCTGGTTCACATAACATCACTCCTTATCCTCCTATCCTGTTGTATTGTTAGCAGCATGTTTCATTTTCTTTCTCGCAATCGGAAAGGTAGCATGTTGCTTTTACTGTGGTCCACGAATGTCATAGTTGTGGACCTTCATACAAAACCATGCAAGATTTGCCCAGATCGGCGTTATAAACTAAATTCTGCTCTTTAACTTGATATACAAGTTATTCGGTGGCTCGCTTTCCCATTATACAACGTGATAACATCACGTTAAACATTGGGAGGATCTTTAGGTGGCTGCTTCACCATAAATCTCGTACGTCTTATTTTCCCTTCGGTGGCTCTTGAGAACTAGTGTCTCCAGAATTTGGTAAATCATGGAGGAACTAATTTTTAGAATAAATAATCATAGATTCGATAATAAATATAATATGTTCTTATAAAGTTTCATCATAATGCGTTTGAACTTCTACATTTTATGTTTTACATCTACATAACATGTACATAAACTATTAAATATGTATATATTTTTTCTATAAAAATTTATAAGTTTGACAAATGACAAATCCTGGAGAAAGTAGTTTTTATAACATATTAATTTAATAGTTACTTTCATCATAATGCACCATGAAGGCATATTTTTGTTTAGTAGAATTGAGATTAAATTCAAATATTATATCTACATATTTCAAAGATCATTATTAATATTCTCGAGAAGTATATTGAAAATTTTTAAAAGTAGATCTTTGAAATTTATAAAATAATACTTCAAAATTTTGCAAAGAATGGTTCAAACGGACCAGAGCTTGTATTTCGGGTACTAATTGGAGTGTTTATACCTTATAGGCTACGAATTCCCAATATCCTGAACATTCTCTCCCATTCCACTCTTACGGCTAGTGCCTGGTTTGGTATAGGTGGCTTCAGGACCACGGTAGTCGACTGTCTGGTCACTGAAATCATGACATGTGAACAAAAAGAAGTACGCGTGTTAGAATCACATGTTTTTTAATTTTTCTTTTTCTTAGCTGGAGTGTCATGTTAGACGCAGGATAGGTTGTGGTGTCACATGTCCTGTAGCTGTTGTTGAAGATGCAGATTGTGCTTTTGAGTTTTGGTCAGAACTTGCAACGCGTTGGTCTGGATCATTAAGAAAATCTTCTGAAAGAAAAAAAGAGTTCTTGGCCAAAAAGTAATCGCCTTAGCCCTTTTGAGGTGTCTTCGTATCCCTTGATCCGTATCTGATAAAACTACAATATTAACTAATTACTGATTATAATAATAATAATGTCAGCTGTATCTATCCACAATTACGGATTTTAATTTGTTTTTTGACTAATTGCCATTGATTACACTAAAGATTAACATAGTTAGTGACAACTTAATGCGCTCCATCTAACCTGATAAACTGACAGTGAAATTCAGTCTTCGAAACGACTGAAGACACCCAGGGAAATCAGAGAAAAAACAGGGGAACTCAAGTACATCAACGAAAAGCCAGTCTTTTTTAGGTTATTGTCACTTCTTCCAGCATGCTACCAAATATCTTCCTGCCTTTGAACATTTCCTTTTACTTCTTCGACTTGCAGCAATGGGTAATTACTGTCCACTACTGTCTTCCTGCTCTTCACCTTCTGTGCAAGTGCTTTCTTCTTCACTACCCTTCTCATATTCTCCTTCTTCTTCTTCAAGTGAATCATTTGGCTGGACGAATTGTAGCTTCAACCGTCCATCTTCTCTACATGCATGCAAAAATTCTTGCGTAGGAACTCTTACTTCTTTTAGCACAAACCGACCATCTTTCCTGTAGGACTGGAAGCAAACACGAGGCTTCCCGTTCTTTCCTATGCACGAAATCGGCGGAGGAAATGCTTCTCTGATCAACCTTGACCTCCTGGACTTGACAATTATATTTTCTGGCGTTGAGAGTTTTCTTATGCTCACTTTCCCATCTCGCTGTCTCCAATCTTCGTTCATGTCATTCTTCAAGTCCTCAACATCATCAGAGCTTTCAAAACCTAGTCCCTCAGTGCACAGTTGCAAGCTATCGCCGCTCTTGTTACAGCCATTGTACTGATTCTTCGGCGTGAGTAAAGGACTCTTTTTGCTCTCATATGAGCTATCTATACGGCAATTATTGTCGAGATCAGAGACTTTTTGTTGAGGGTATATGTCTGTAAAAGATGAAGAGGACGAGTGTGAGTTCTCTCTGAAATGAAGCTCACCGAATATCTCAGTGAAGGAAGGTTGGTCCGGAGGTTTAACAGTCTTGAGTTGGTTCCAGGACGAGAGAGACTCGATGAAGGTGGGATTTTCAGGCAATGGTTTCTCGAAGATGCGTTGGAGGCTCCCAAAAGCAGCCATGGATTGGCTGGGTAGTTCCTTTTGTCTTTAGAGCAGATAAAAAGAGGAGAGCTGGGAGGCACGAGATTAGCGAGAGAGTTGAAAAGATCAAATAGGGAGAAGAAGATGCTATTAATTAGGAGAGGGAGTGGGCTTGTGTCTGTTTCTTTTTAAGTCCCTTTGGTTAAGGTTTTTGTGGCATCTCTTCAGTTGGTTAAGGTTTTTGGAGCTTATTTGCGTCCATCTGGTTGTCATAAATACACGTAACCTCTAAGATACCCCTCAACTTGTTGCCAAATATTAACACTATTATGTTTCATTTTTGTGATATGTAAAATTTTAAATATTATTATTGCAATTGTATATTATCATACAAAATTTGTACGCTATAATTTATTCTTCTTGTATGCTTATTAATTATATAATTTTTTTATCTATTGATCGTATTTTGTAGCGAAGAAAATTGCAATTGAAAACAGTCTTTCTATTAATTAGGAATAAAGTTGCGTACTACTGAGCCTTCTTAGATTTTGCGTGTTAGCAAAATTTTTACTTAGTGTTTGTTGTAGGAAATTGAAAGTTTCTCTTAATCAAATAGTTTTATATTACACTAATTGAAATCAATACAACTTCAATTGTGAATGTTAATATCACATATTTGACACATCTCATGTTTTCTTTTCTTAATAAAAGAAGATAATCCAAAACCAATATATCATGTTTTATATTTGATAATAGTTTAAATGGCTTTAACCCCATCCAAAAAGCACACAAGGACTAACCATGCTTGAAAAATTTTAAATGGTCCACAACACAAGATAGTACTTGATGAAAAGACAAAGAGGGGTGTATCATGTATGTCCATTCCATGGAGAAAGGAATATACTCTGCAACTCGCAAGCACTAAACAAGGTTTCTCTGACAACCACAAAACAGAAATCGGCATATTCTCTAAAATCCTGAGATGAAAAGTTTACCGTCCGTCCCAACATTTTGGTATGTCAATCTGTAGGATAAAGAAGCTCAAGTTCTTAGCAGTTTCCAATCGAAGCATGCTCTAATGGTATTAATTTGTGCTGATGTGACTGTTGCCTTAGCTATAACGTAATCTGAGAATGATGTTTACCTTTACAGCTTTCATTTTCTATGGTTTTGTTTTCCTTTTTCAATACTTTATTACCAATCTCTTACTAGAAGAAGAGCATCACCCCGGCTGTGATCAATAACTAAAATCACAGATCAAGCTATAATCAATTACTCTATTTAGCTTTAGAAAGTAATTCAAGCTATGATCAGTTACTCTATTTAGCTTTTAGAAAGTAATTTAGTGACAAGGGTATATCTCAATTTGACTCTGCAATGCAAAATTTCGTCGAAGATACAACTCTGTGAATGGAAAGAAGAATTCATAATTTGCATACATCCCTGCCTTATCATTTGGACGTCTAATTTCACCAAACTTGGGAGTTGAGACGAGATAAAAGGGTGAGTGAACCACAACCAATAGCTTTTGATGCCTTAATACTCACATACATCTTCAATTTATACACTGAAAATGAGTGACTACCGCCGTCCTTTCATTTTCAGAAAAATGATGCACACACCAGATGGCCCATGAGAATACATCAGTGCTTCAACATCATACATATGGAAGTAGCGGTGTAGTGATATTTGCCACATCATTTCAAAATCTTTTGGAGATTCCCTATCAAAATCTGTACATCCTAATCCAAGTGCAGCAGATAAGGCATGTACCACCACAGGGTCTGATCCATTGTTATTGGGTTTGGAGGAAACAAAAACCCTGAAATTATTGAACACGTGTCATGTGTTTTGGCATTTTTAAGGATTGAGATGGTAGTTGGAGATTACAGAAAGTTGAAATAAGAAATTAAGACATTGAATACATCGCTGTTGCCATGTTAGTGAAAGGAATTCTCAAGTAGAATGTGTTAGTTTCACACTATGGAAGTGCCTCCGTGAGATTACAAAACCACTTAGAACACAACATACATGACCAAGTTACAAACACTCGTTAGAACTTACAAATCAAGCATACACGGTTAACCATTTCATGCAATGAGTTTAAACCAAAACAACTGTAGACTTCTTTCATATCATCACCAAGCTTCAATACGCTCCATCCTAGAATTTATGCGGCTCAAGTTGCTGATTTCTCGAGCTTTCTCAATAGATACAGGTTGCGGCACATTTCTTTTGCAAAGACCCTTTTCGTGACTTGAGTTAATTGAATGACCGGCCTTGCCATTTCCAGTAGTTGCTCTAAAAATGCTCTCAAGACCATTAACTCCGGCACATTTTTCATTGCTGAAGGCATCAGCTTTACAAGCAGTCTCACAAGACTCGTCTCCACGAGAGACAAGCTTCCCGGCAAAATTTGTGTAAGTGCAATTTCCCCCATTGCCTACAAGATTGTTATGACTACAATTGCAGGAACTTTCTACGACAGGTTCTTCAGCCACGAAGGCTAGCTCCATCAGTTCATTGTCGTTTTCATTATATTTCACACAGCACCCGGAAGGGCTCTCATGACCATTATCATCACATGGTTCATCACGTGAAGCAGAATTTGATTCCACCATAGAATCCTTCCTTTCTTGTAATGTTCTTAAGATAAGTGTCTTGAGGAAGTTCATCACTTGAACTGCATACATTAGTGCAGTCAGAGGATCTGCCATCTGCAACAAAATTAAGAACAGGTAGAGACTGTCAACAACTGACCAGTGATGCTGTCCGCAAATTGTGTTCCCTTTGAACATTTTACTACCAAGGATATATATATGGTCACAGGTCACCTCAATTTAAAGTTAATGAATTCCCTGATCGATAAACTCATTGCTTATTCAGATGAATAAAGTAGAATCTACCCAACAATAAAGTAGGATCCAAAGGAAAGACTCATCCAATGCACCATACACCATCAAAAATCTGATGTACTAACCATAGAAAAAATTACTATAAAAAATTTAAATATGGACACTATAACATAAACCTGGCATATTGCCAACCAAAAAAAGGTTCAGTCTCTAGAGTCCGAGTGACAATAGACACTCACCTGAGTCATATTTGGTGCAAAAACCGTGGCTATGTTGTGTGCATTCATCTTGTTTAGATGTTCTTGCTCAACAACATCAGCCATTAAGTTGATAGCCCAATCCAACAGAGAAGCTTCTGTTGAGGGTAGATGCCTCACAAGCTCAGCACAGTCTTCTTCTGTTTGGCATTGCATTACCTGTTCCGGAGATAAAGAATCCAGAACTCCAGTTGGAAGTTCTCTAAACCAAGCCTAAAGAAAGAATAACAAAAGCTGAGCATAATAATAGGAAATGTTACTAACTTGAAGATATTAATACAAGTCAACCATTTACAAAGTCTATAGTTCCGCAAATTTGTCTGCCAAGTTACACTTTAGATCTCACTTTTATAGTTACCCAAACCAGGGAAGCAATTCTATTAAATACAAGAAAATTATTCGTATTCTAAACAAGAACAAGAAATATAGACAACAAAGTCAAAGAAGAACAGTATCTCCTTTTCATGCAATCCAATAGAACTGAAGATATCTTGGCAGTAAGCATCATACACCCTAGTAAGATGGGAGATACTCATCATATATTCATGATGATGATAGAAAGCAAAAATAGCAGTGTTGGTGAGACAACATCGTTGATGGAAGATAAGGTAGTCCGATGGAGGTGAAGGAGTGTGAGGTGGCAGGAACCGTTGTGACAGTTGAGACGATGTCACCGTGTCAGTGAACTGGTATTCGGTTATAGCGCACCAAGAGGCAGCGGTAATTGTATGAAAAGGTCTTACAGATGATATTGTTAATGATAGCAATAGCAAACAACTAACTAGAATCAAGTGATGGCCAAAGAAGCACTAGATGCGATGTGTGATAATGGTTATAATGGAAGCAAATTGCCAAAGCTATGAAGGAAACAGTTCCAAAGAACTGCAAGCTGCCAACATGTACCAAAACCCAGTTACTTAGATATGTTTAAATATTGCAACTTTTTACCCTTTAGCCAACATATGGAAAATAGGGGAAAATAAACTACCAGTACCAAGGAAAAGAAATCAGAGAACAACTCCTTAACCTTAATTCAAAACAAAAATAAGTGGAAAAAGCAATTGGGGGCTTCATATGGGTCTTCCATGTCTTCTTCGTCGACAGATGCTTCGGGCCAGATACTACTACTATCAAAGAGGTTGACATACAGAGTGTGCATTATGCATGGAACGGAAACTTGAACTGAGATTAGGACAAGCCATACCTTGATGAGTCCTGCTAAACAATGTACTTCAATGCCTTCTGGCACAACTCCTCTATTCAATTGGTCTCTAACATACTCCTCCTGACTGTTTTCAGCATTTATTCTAAAAATTCCTTCTGCCTGGAAGCAATTATTGACAATTCAATTATAAAAGCATCAATATATATTGGATCTGGCTGTTGGACATTAAAAAACTTACCAATATAAGAGAAAAGCTTTTCTATTCTTCCAGTTTCCATACATTAATAGAGAAAATAGCAAGGTGATGTACCTGCAAGCCACCTTGAGCATAGAGCCGTCTCTGCATAAGCAAGAGTATAGTTGGCACACTGTTCCCCCTGGAGTCATATGATAACTGCATAGATTCTGTAGAAACCCCAAAAACAGTTGCACTGCACAATTGAAACAATTACATATCAAAAGCCAAACAGCAACTTATTAATCATGCAAATTAAATAGTTGAGGAATTTAAGCAAGAAGGAACAGTCACATATATTAAAACACTGATCAATAAAAACAGGGCAATAAGCATAAACTTCAGCTTCTAGGGAAGATCAACTTTTACTCCAGAATCAAGAGGCTAGGCATCTGGAAGAAGAAGACAGGCCATCCTTAACTTATGGATGGTGAACAAACAGCAATAGTTGGTCAATCTTCTTCTGTTAGCCAGAGTAATGAAAAACAGAATAATGTTTACAAACTACAGTAAGAGGAGACAGTTTGAAGAGACAATTTAATGAGGAACTCTACAAGCAGGCTGAACCTCTAGAACAAATTAAACAAAATGTTCAGACCAGTCACATTGATCCACAATAAGAAAATCCCTTTAGCTAGAATTAGTTCTAAAACAGTACATTCAGATGGACTTCAACACAAGTATATATGCACGTATATAATGTGTTCTAGAACAGTACATTCAGATGGACATGAATACAATTACAAACAGAATTTAAAAAATAGTGATATAGGTCCTAGGATGAATAGAAAACCAACATCAAGATGGACTTGAACACAAGTATATCTGCACGTGTATATCAAAGGATCATAAAACTTATTGAACCAAAGTAGTCAATTGATAACATAACAGCTCACAGAAACAGCTGCTTTTAACTTCCTATAAGGCCAACCATAGGATACAGTGCTGCAACCAAAACGAAACTTGCAGAGACTCCACAAATCAAGCATTTATTAATGGAATAATATGCAAATACCACCTAAATGTAGCACCCCTTTACCGTTGGATACGCACCGAGACGCCCGCATGCCATTCCGGTACATATCCTATGATAAGGGTGAGCTACGTGCGATCACTACATTTATTCCACATAGCATCATATCAATTTTTCCAATAAAGCAGTAATAGAAACCACAATATTTTTAAAATCAACTTTTTCCTCTTTCCCATAGTATTTTGTACTAGGGTATTGGATTTATGTACAGACAGTACAAGATGATAGATGTATAAACCTTTGATTTTGGGTATAGAAACTGGTGGAAAGGAACCAACTTCCGTGGTAAAGTTCCAATCCAGATATGAAATACCCAGTGAACAAATATAAACCAATCCAGCATCAATAACAAAAGAAAATGTCTCATACTCAACCACCAAAGTCCATCCGACCATCTCCGAAAATGCTAATCAAATGGAAGCAAACATCAGCAACGAAACCCACTATATTCTAAGCTGGAAAGCCCATAGAACCACAATAATGAATCCAGCAATCGGACTATGTATTCAACAGATAGAGAAACAAGAAAACCAATCAATTTGAAAATCTTTCAAGAATTGTAATTGGCACAAACCAAGAAAACATCCGCATGCAATAACCACCAATCAAACACAAACTAATTTGAAAATGCCAAACAATGCAGAAACAATAACAAACATCTCAAAAAAGGAACAAAAACCAGAAAGATGCGAAACCTACCAAATAAAACCCAAACAGAAAATAAGTGCAAAAAAAGAACACAACCCGCATTGCACATTGTTATAAAAAAATGAAAAATGTACCTAGCACTAGGAGCTCGCCTAGGCACTTCAGGCTCGAACTCCACAGGCAAGCCCAAGAATCCATTGAACCTATCAAAGGTAACATGCGCAACATGACGCACATTAGTTGGCCAACCGATTTCCATAGCACAAAGGTCCCTCCTATCGCTCTTGCAAGCCAACAAAGATTTCCTAAGAAGCGCAAAAATCAAAGCCAACAAAGAAAGTTGATGTCTTTGGTTCCTCTCTCTTTCTTTCTCTAACTCCTCTTGTGGGTCACACTCAGACGTCACCAGAAGCTCGTTTCCTCCGTCTTCACCCTCCCCACCTACCGGTGAATGTGCGCATGATAAAGACGATGGTGAAGAAGAATGAGTGGTCGTTGGGGAAGAAGGGAAATGAGAAGGAGAGTGGAGGACCTCAGTCATGGCTGGCAATGAAAAGGGCTGTTTTCCGCTTTAAAATATAAAAAAGGTTGAAATTTTCAAAGAAAGATTCTCGCTTTGTTAATGGGTCTTTCCCACTAATAAACAAGAAAACAAAATCAGATTGATTGAAGTAGAAGTTGTTGATGTTGTTGCGATTGATGATGTGTGAAGTTTTATCAGAGATAGAGATAGAGAGAGAGAGAGAGTTGATAAATGGAGTTTGGTTGCAGGAATAGACTTTTAGTGGGACGTGATGATCATTAACTCTCTCTCAATCTTTCTCCCACTTTCTTGTACATGCTTAGTGTTGAAACAAGCAAATAAGAGAAGAGAGAGAGGGACAGCGTGTGTCACGATTTGGTGAGGAATTGAGAGAAACACAAACAAAAAACAAGGAAATCTTTGGAAGTGTTTACCAATTAATGGGATTATTTTATTTTTATCAGTAATTTTAGGCCTTTAGGGGCTATGGAAATCGCTTCACTTCAGGTTCAAGCAGTACCTTTGTTTGTGGCGAGGGAGGGCAGCGGCTCTACTTCTTAAAATCAACCAAAGATTATGTGGGTCCTTCAAATTTTCGCATTTTAACCAGAGAGACAAGAGAGAGGTTTAATTTGGTTTGAAGCAGCTTTTTAGTGAGAAACATGCAGCAAAGTTAACCGGGATTCCCTTTGCTTTGCTTGCAGTGAAGATGAAACTGCAAATCCTAAGATATTAGCAGTCACACTCACAGCTCTCTGTCTAATCAGCTACATCAAATTACAGAACTTTTTTCTTATCTGATTATAAACTTATGGTGAATATTGCTCGTTGGCATTTTACTCTTCCACTTGAAGCGTCAAAGTCAATAAGATTCGTAAGCTCTAAATCTAAATGCAGAGACACTATATCAAACGACACTTGTATTGATCAAATAATCAATTTGTACAAAAAAACCGAAACCAAGTAATAATTTATTGCTAAAGACAGGTATGTATGTTTATTAATTTTGAACAAAAGTATTATTGTCTTAAAAAAATCAATTTCCATGATCACAAATTCTGGTTATGAGCTAATAGGTTGCTTTCTTTTAATGCCAAAACCATTATACATGAAAATTGCAAAGGTCCCATCTAAAACCGAGTGATTACTGACTGGTTAAAGATTTTAGATGGCTAAGCTAAGTTTCAAGCTGAATACACCCCAAAAGGACACCTGGAGGAAACTTGACATGTGAGATACTTGAAGATCATGATCACCACTTTGTTTCTGTAAGATCTGCCTTAGTTTAGTTGGGTTGTTTCTACCCACCCCACTACTTATAAATTCCTTCCAATAGATGAGGAGTGACAAAGAAGTGCTTTCTTCACCCTTCTTTAGAAGAAAAGATTTATAGTTCTCTTAAATTATACAGTTTTAACCATCTTTTGTAAAGTACATGAAAAACTTTTAGTACATTTTCACTTGATTGGCCTATTATCGGATGCTTATTCCCTCAAACTCTTCCACGAAGATCGACTCAATTCACCAGCTCACACAACTCAGTGGTATTGAATTATTTGTTTGATCCTCATTGATGATATAACGACAGCCCTTGTTGATATTCATCAGCTAGAGCTTTCCCATTTTCATTTTGTTCAAGTTCATGCCTCTTCTTTCTTCATTCCAAGCAAATTATTGAAAGAGAAAATATATAAGAAAGTGGGGATCGAGGACACACGTTATCTTCACTACAACCTACAATTGCCTTTACATTAAGAACCACCATGATCGCCAGTTCGCCACCATGTATGTGTATGAAAATATTAAATATTGCACCGGGCTTGTAGGTTAAATAAAGAAGATTAAAGCATCTTTTGACCAGGCGAACCGTTACCTCAACCAACAACATGCACAATTCGTCACCGGAGGTTGGTTCCATTATGCCTTACTAATCTTTGAGAAAGTTGTCAGGGAAACAACAATTCCTGATGTTGCCGCAATAATGGCTCTGATAAAGTTACCGTGCGAAAACACCCTGGATGCACCACTTGAAAAATTCAACACGAAAACAACATAAACGGTTTTAGTGAGAAAGAAAAAGAACAGAAGGATGACAGCAGAGTAACTTCTTGTTTATTGCCGGCTACTACCATAGGTCCAGCTAGGGCAGTGTGCAACTGATGTTTTTCTTACTTTCTTCACTCACTATGCAGTAAGCACAGAGGCCTCTATTTAGTCCTGAGTTTCTGCTTTCTTTTCACCAGATTTCAGATACCAACCCAATGCACCAAGAGCAGCAATTGTTCCAGCTAAAACGGCATAATTTCGGTATTTGTCTGTAGAAACTTTTTCAGTGGTTGTTCCTCCTGTTGTAGAGGCTGAGCCATGTGGTTTTGCATCAACTGGCGAACTTGAGGTAGACTTTTCTTCTGGCTTTGGGCCCTGAATAAAGCTAATGCATTATCAGATTCAAGACAAATGCCTTCATAACCCAACGTATTCAGACCACATTAACGTTAGTGTTTATATTATCCTTGGTCACAATAAAAAGCATATGATTGAGCATACACAATAAATATCAAGGTATACAAGGACTTATCATGCCAGAACTAAATTAAATTCCTAATCGTGCATATATTTTACTTTAAGTAATCAACTATTATTTCACAAGGCCTAAATACCAAAGACTATCTACGTCAGCAAAAAATAAACAGATGTGTTCTGCAACATCCCTAACATTTCGAAGAATGTGAGAGGGCCATCTAATCACACACTGGGTCAACAAGAAATAAAAAGCAACAGACATTGTACAAGAAGTACTTCAATGCCTGCTAATCACCCAGCTCATTGACAATAAAGACGCTTCTCGAAACTCTCTTTAATCACTAGTTAAGTGGGCTCAGCATATTGCTTGGTTCTTGTTGTGATATTGTTTATACTATTCCCCTCAATTATAGGCCGCACCAAGATTTTAAGCATGATCAAATTCCATATTCAATATATGAAGCATAACTACCCAGAACATCACAGAAGTTGATTGTTAAAAGCTAGATATCCTCTTGAAACTTCATCATTAATAAGAAAAAGAAGATATCCTGGAGATGCAGGAAAACAACAGGTCAAAAATCATGTTCAATACCTTGCGTGCAAGCTTCTCCAACTTCTCTTGCTCAACTTTCTGGAATGTGAAGTCAATAATTAAGGCATCACTAAGCCATGACGAAAATTAAGTAGAAGAAAATGTATAGCTTAACAAGCAAAACACAAAAGTTTGTAGCCGACTAATTGAAACTGGAACTGTAGGCAACAGAAGAAGATAAAAATCTATCACAGGCAAAACATCCATCTGACAAGAATTAATGCATGTCCTTCAACCATAGTACCAATGAACATAAGGATTGTCACATATATGCTTCCCCTACCCATCCACATGGATGTAGATGATATAAAAGGCATTGCAAATTATCTACCTACCAGACATCTAAACTAATTAAGTTGGCATATTATTAGAAGAACAAATGAAATATCAGCATTTACATTTTCAGCCTCAACCTCAACCTCTTGCCAGTACCAGAACCAATTACAAACATATCATTTTACTTGAAATATGAACCCGGCATACAACATACTAAATTGACAATATCTGAACCAATCTCAAAATACATGATTGATAAATTTCACACCTACTTGTAGAATAGCCTTAAACAAAGAAAGAGAAAACTACCCACCAAGAGAATAAATACGAAGAACATTGAGAATAAGCAACAAAAAATGTGATATGTGCAAAGACCAACTCCCATAGCGTTCAACAGTAAAAATTCAAAATTTTCATACAAGCTCAATGGCACACAAGTCCTGAGGAAACTACTAAAATGGAAAGGAATAAGAAACAACTGAAACAATACAAGATGGTGCATAAAAAGAATGCAGGAACTACCTTGATATAGACATTTTCTGCAGCTTTTTCCTCCTCACTGAGAATTTTTCCACCGCTTGAGAACCTTCGAGAGACCAGACGAGTCATTGATCTTGTAGCCATGGTGAATATCTGCAGTCGGAAATGAGATTAAGCATATGATTAAAACAACAAACATTGAAACTTCAAACGTGTAGATTATTGACAACAAACTGAAACTAATCATGTAGAGCTAGTAATTATCACCAACATCATTTAAAGTTCTATTTATTCTTCAGAAAAATACCCAAGGATACTCTCAAAACAATAAAACCATTAATAACCCGGATGATTTTTATACAAACAGGAAACAATTAATTTCACAAGTACACAAAAATTATGGTTCAAAAGCCGGCAAAAAAAGAAAGAGAGATATTGACTAACAGGACCTAAGAATCATCAGTAGCCATCGAATTTCCCTAAAAGAATAAATGTAATCTCTATCAGCTTCAGAGTAAGATAACTATGCACTCCAATGAGAGATTCCACGCAATTAACCGAGAAATAGATGTGACCTACAACTATAATTCCTAGAAAATTAACGGGAGGCACTTCAAGGAAAAGAACATATAAATCGGCGAACAATTTCAACAATCGAAGACAATGTTATACCAATAAAGTTAAGTACTGCAGAAATCGATTAGGGTTTCCTTCTTTTTCTTTAGAGTTTTTTTTTATGAGCGAAATGGTGCTTATCAGAGACGACGAGACTCGAGAGACAGGGGGAGAGGGAGTGAGGGAATGGTCTTACGTGGCAAGCGTTGGGCTTTCTTAAAATAGAAGGAAGGAGTTGGCTGTCGGACACTAGAAATGTACTCACTTTGATCGTCTGATTATCCGCACCCACAATTAACATAAGGTTATTTTTTATAAGAGTGAGGAAAGATTTTAATGAAATGGGATGGAATGATTTATAATAAAATAAAATATAAGTGGATATAATATTAGAAAATTATTGTTTGGAGAGATTAAAAGTCATAATATAATATAGTGAAATATTATTTGAAAGAAGGATTTGTAATGTAATATAATGAAAAGTTATTTATCATTTTAGCTTTCATCCTAATCTTTCAAATCGAAAGTTTATCATTTTTTTCTATTTAGGATGAAATAATATGTAATATAAAACTTTTTTCTTTCATCTCATTTCATTCTATTCATTATAAATTCTCCTCCCAAAAGGTAGAATAATATTACATTTCATTGATAAACTACTAACCAAATATAACTTAAGGACGATTAAATGAAGCCCACCTCTTTTATCATTGGATTATCTTTTATAAGACCCATCTTCACTTCATCTTTTATTTTACTTTTTTTTTGAAAAGTTAAAAATGTATTAAAAATGAGGAAATACAAATAAGAGTTTAGAAAGTTAACAAATTAGCATAGGGAGAGTGAGCTCCTCCCTATAGAAAAAGTAAACGACACCGTGTAGGAATATGGCTAAAACAAAACGACTAAGTAATGCTCCTTTAGGGTAAAGTCGTTTTCCCTATCTGTATTCGGCTTCAGAAGCTACCAAATCAGGGTATTCATCGCGAGATTCTCTCCAACTCTCTCTACTGCCAAAAGCTGTCGAGGTAAAGTTTATGTCTCGTGTTTGTTTCTTCCACAATTTCTAAATCATTGGAGTCTCTGATTCGGGTTGATGATGATCCTTGTCACTTCTTCTTCAGTCTTGTTGTTTATGTGTCGATATCGGTGTTGAGATAAAGAGTTCGATCTCCTCAGGTAAAGTTGGATATGATCTTTTCCTTCTTTTAAGTATGGATCTTATATAAAGAGCAATTTCTGAATGTATTTCTTTTCCCCGATGGTTTTCCTTCCGGTACGCCACCATGAGTTTCCAAGGGTAAGCATGCGATGGAGTCCGCTCCTTCCAAAGTCTGTCTCAGTTATGTCTGGTGAGTGGAAGGTACGATCTTCTTTCTTTCTTTACTTTGCCACAGAGCTTCTTAATAGTTGATTCTCCATGATACTACTAGATTAGGGCAAAGTGCTTCTGATCTGGTGCAGTAGAGGATTTTCTCTCTGATTCACTAATTAGAGATTTAAGAACGTCATTCCTTATGCTTGTTTTTTACTGAAATCTCTTATTGTTTCTCTCTCGCCATATCTCCTTAATGGAGGAGGAGAATGAGATAACATATATATATTCATTACATTTAGGAGTATGGGTCAGCTTCTGAAGCCACTCAGTGGCTTCTGTAAACGTTGTAACTGTATTAGGAATAAAGTTTATTACGTGAACTTGCTCCCATCTGAAGTGTGAGAATGGACAATTGAAGAAGAGATGTTTCCTTGTCTCTAAATCTCCATCACATAGAACACAGTCTGCATTAATCGACATGAAGTGAAGTCGATCTGCAGTACTTAATCTGTTTAGCACCATTAGCTATAGTATGATAGAGTAACTAGGCATGAGAGATTTGTGCCACGCAATAGGAATCCAAGTCTGTCCTGGACTGTTGTGATTCTGCTACGTCCTAAATTTTGTTGAATGTGTTGGGGGGCAGATTGAGACATTGGAAGTAGTCCTCTCTTTGTAGATTTGGTTGATAGTTAGGTGTCAGATATTGAAGCTCAGCTGGAATGTTCCATTGA
>JAOTAY010000008.1:7058754-7085473 GCA_025629805.1 Erythroxylum baracoense | reverse complement strand
CTACAAGATTAGCTTTCTTCTTTCCTTTGTCATACTTGTCATTTTTCTGAAATTTTGAGTAAGAGGATGAGCAGTTGCACTCCCTAGTATGATGTCCTCTTTTTTCACGTTTCTAGCACTCTTCATTGCTCTTCTTTTCTTCATAGCTTTTGGTCATTCTCTCCATGATGATTTTCTTTCTTTCTTCATTTTTACCACCACGTAATTCCTTTTTCCTATTTTTGAGTAGACTTTTGAACGTTCTCAAATTTCTAGCATAAAGTGATAGTTCTTCATCTTCTTCTTCTTCATCTAAATCTTCATCACTTTCATCAAGAGAAGAAACATTACCTTTTAAAGCAATTGAATTTTGTGACTTACCTCTTCCTCCTCTTGATTTGAGAATAATCTCATAGTTTATGAGTGATCCCACCAAAGCATTGAATTGTAATTTGTTGAGGTCTTTGGACTCCATAATGCCTGTCACTTGTGAGTCCCATTCTTTTGGCAATGAATGAAGAATCTTCTTCACCTTCTTGCTATCCATCATGTGCTTTCCAAGGTTACCTAATCCATTGATAATTTCTGCAAAACGATCAAGTATAGTAAAAATAGACTCACCTTCCTTCATGACAAACATTTCATAGTCATGGAGAAGCATGTTAATCATTGTTTCTCGAACTTGGTTCGTTCCTTCGTGTGTAATGCGTAGTCTCTCCCACATTTCTTGAGTGCTAGTGCATGAATTCACTCGATTTCTCTCCTCAACGGTGAGAGCGCAATATATCAACTTCATGGCTTTTACATTGATGAAGTCTTTCTTCCAATCATTGTCATCATATTCCAACTCTGTCTTTAACTCGCTATTTTCATTCAAAGGAAAGTGTGGACCGAAGATTATGATCTTCCAATACTCTACTCCCTCACTCATGATGTGGTACTTCACAGTATTTTTCCAAGAAGAGTAGTTAGTACCACTAAAAAGAGGAGGGCGATTATTTGTGTTACCGTCTTCCACTATGTTGTTGTGTGTCAAGTTTAGTGCCATCCCTGGATTTTTATAGGTAGCCTTGCTCTGATACCAATTGAAAACGATTTAGAAGGGGCGTTGAATAGATCTTTAATTTTTTCTTGCTCTTTTGCAAAGGGCTACAAAATAGAAAATTAAAAAACACATGCCAAAACAAAAACAAATCGAAATATAAAAGCGTAGAGAAGAGAGGCAAACACAATATGTATAGAGGTTCGGTGCAAAGACCTGCGTCCTCTACCTAAGCTCTCACTTAGGATTTTTTCAAAGCACTTTACTACATACTTTTTAGTTTAGTGTGAACTCTTCCAATCAACTTGACTTCCAGCTCAAGCTATACCTTACGAATGATTTGTTTTCTTGACACAAATCGTACCTACTAAGTGATTCTTCTCTAATCACTCAACTCACGATAATAACAATGATAGTAATGAAGTGATAAAGCAAAGTACAGCTGAAGAGAATCAAGGTATGCTATGTAAGCAATATGAGAGCAATGAGAGAATTATTTCAACACTATAGAACGTATGCTTCTTTTAGAGCTTGTTGAGTTCATTTCTCTTAAATGAAGACCTCTATTTACAGACTTCAAGACGCTCCTAGCCGTTGTAGAAAGATTTGATCTCATTTGAATTCGTTTGACAAATTCAAAGTCTGTTCAGCTATAACTGATAGTCGACTAGTCGGTATGTAATAGTCGACTAATACATCATAGTCAACTTGTCTTCCAAGTTATATTTGACTAGTGACACTCTTATATATGAGTCTTCAGTTCTGTATTTCGAATAGTCGACTTATAAAATGATAGCCGACTAGTTAAGTTCTCCAACTAACGGATCTGATTGATTCTCTAATCTTTGACTGTTGAGATACATACGTAAAATCCTCATGCAAGATCTTCACGTTTTTATTTCTGATACTCATTAGTCTACTAGTGCAATTCTGATCATCATTAGTTGACTAGTGGAATTTTTCAAAATATGTGCTTTTCATCTCTAACTATCATTAGTCAATTCTTCATCAGCACGGTAGTCGACTTGTGCAAACCTTCAGTTGACTGGTGTTCCATTTGTTATTAACTTCCTTTTAATCCAATTAACCTGAAATAATTTTTTGACCATTTCTTAAGTTTTATTATTATCAAAACATAGAACGATTAAATTTTTCAACCTCCATTGGTCTAACGAATGGGCCATAAAGACTCATTCTAAACACCTAAACTTTATTATATGATTTGTTAACCTGTATGTATCCAAGTTCTTTCTCTATCTCACAAATTTGTCTACAATTGACAAAATCAAAATCCACTTTGTCAAAATAAGTTAACAACCCACCCTCGTCTCATAGTCTTTGTTAAAGTATCTACTATAATATAACTTCAAAGCCTTGTATTGAGTCATTATAACCCAACAAATATCATGTAAATGACCATACAAAAGACAAGTAAATAACAATTTGACAATCACATACAAACCCGTATATAAGCTACTTTAACTATGGTTAATTAAATAGAAAAGTCAAAAACAAAAAATATAATATAAATGCTATTTCCCATGTATTTCCATAAGATATGTTTGGTTTGTATTGTTGATGAAACTATCCTAACAATAATCATGAAAGACCTTTCAATTATATCCAACATCAATATGAGGTATTAGAAAGGGTTTATTTAAATCCCCATTATTAAAAATGACATTTGACATAACCTCTTCCTTCTCAGTAGTTGCATATAATTTATTAGCTTTATCTTCATCTAATCTTAGAATTATCAATCCCTACCTCCATTATTTGTGGACTAAAGGTTCCTTATCCTTCGAAAGGTTCCACATGGTTATATATATATATATATATATACTGGTTTATCGTTGTGGGTTTTAAATTTCCCTAGACAATTTATCATTTCCTATGCCAACTGTTAACTCACCTAAAGTTTTCCAACTTGTTTTGTTCTTTTTTGTAATTTTTCAACGATGTTTTGGTTTTCTAATTCAATTAGAAATAGTCCAAATAACTAGATTGATTATGAAATTTGATTAATCACTCGTTATGAATCATCTGTGACCCATTATATATCTAGAAGATTTTAAGCATGTTAAATGTAAATACTACAATAAATGGAAGAATTGATAGACAAAGAACAAAATAAAAGACAAATCATATTGATAAATAACTAAAAAAAACAAATAGGTTGTCAGGACCACATGTTGCCTCTACTCCACCATAATAAACAACAAAAAATGGCATGTTGGGAGACCACGAGATTAGACAACAAATAGGTTATCGGGGGACCACGAGAACTGTACCACACCGACCATGAGAACTGCACCACACCTACCTCAACTGCAATACACCAAGCGACAGCAACACACCAAGCACACCACACCAACTGAACAATCATAAGTAGCCGAGTAACACGAGGTTAGGGACTGAAACATTCATAAGCAGAGCAATTACGGATGTTTTCTGAAGACAAGGTTACTACCAAACGTTGTCGTCTGGAACTATTCTTTTTTTGTCTCACTTAATTGCCAAGTCGCCTGGCTTTGTTTCGCGTCTGCAAACTATAACAGAAGACAACGTTTGGCATTTAACCAAATATTCTCGTCTGCCATATTGGATGTATATCTGATGCTATTGTATTCTTAACAGAGGAAGAAGAAGAAGAAGCTAGTCAAGAAGCCTGGATTCGAGTAACCAATCTCCATCTTGCATTCTCCGCCGTCAAGCTTTGGAAGTTTCAACACTACTGCGCCTAAATCGTAACTGTACTGGGTCTTGCTGTGCTTCCCCGCTGATGATTGCTATTGCCAAGTTTTCTTCCACATAGCCCCACTCTTCGATTAAACTCTCCAAGTCTGTTTCCATTTCGAGGGGACTACAACATTTTTTGTTCTTAATTAATTTTATTATTTGATTTGTCCCACCTAAAACGATGAAACTATTACATATTTTTTCTTAATTAATTTCTTATTTAATTTGTCCTTCATAAAATTGAGATTTATTCACTAAAATAAATATAGTCTGCACAAATATTTTAGTATAATTATCAAATTATCATTTCTTCTAATTTAATTATTTAGATCATGAAAATCTCTCAAATTTTATCATTTAATTTAATTTTTTTAATTTTGTGCTAAATTAACTACAAACTTTTAAATCTTTCATTAATTGAAACAAGAATTGCTTCTTCATCATAAATGAGCTATCAAAATTAAAATTACTTGCTTGTATGATATCATAGAATAGGTTCTTTTGAATCAAAGAATATAAAGATATGCTAATCAAACACCCTTAAAGAAATCTTATTAAAGTCCAAATGTAATCACACATTTAAATTTCTTAAATTCAGTTAAACTAAATCTTGACTTATGCCTGTAGTAACTTGTAATGTTTTAAAATTAAAAACTAAATCGATTTGATCCGTTTTATAGTGAAAATCTTAAATCAATTAACCTTTCAGTTCATTTTTTAATTATTCCGTTTGATTTAGTTTAATAATTTTTTTAAATAAAAATTGATCAATTTATTAATTAATAGATCATTTTTGTAAACTAATGAATTTTTATAAACTAAAATAAACTAATTATTTTTCATTTAATAGTCTTTTTAAATCAAAATTTAAAATTTTCAATAAGTGAGAATAATACTTTTTAATCATATTTCAAATTCTTAAATTTTATTCAATTTTTAACCAGTTTTATAATGGTCTAATATTAGTTAAATCTTTTAAATTTTAAACTTCTTGATTTATCGGTTTAACTTATGTTCCAGAAAACTTTGATAAATTCATAATTTTGAGAGATTATTGGCATGCATTTCGTACAATTTTAGATATGAAGAGGCATTCCTTGGAATAAATATGTATGGATAGTATTATCTTTTTTTGGTTAGAATATTTGTTTATTTGTAGCATAAATTATGTTCTTTTGATTGTCTTTTTTAAAAGTTAAAATACAAAAATTGCAAATAAGGTACAAAAAACGATCCAATCACACCAAACATTGTAGAAATATCTGAATATCGCTTAATTATATGTATACCCTTACTTTTAATATGGCCACGTAAGCCTAATTCTAAGGCGTAAGGACAAATCCACCTTAATTGATAATTAGGCATTCCTTACGCGGAGGCTTGTGTTACAAGCGAGGGCAAAGGTCCAGTGATTGTGATCGTGAATATCTCCTTTTCGGGAAAAAGAATGATTAGCGCGTCCACTGAACTCCGTTCACAGTTGAACATTAGATAGGAAATCGACTCACTCACTCATCATCGTATGCCTTTCTTTTCCATTCACTTTCCAATTCAACTTCTCCAATCATGGCATCAGCTAGCTTTTTTCAACGATGCTGATTAGATACCTCACCCATTCTTTTGCACTTATGATCGCTTGCTTCCAAAAGAAAAATACAATAATAAATTATAAGAGGTTTCCAAGATGTGCAGACCCATGAAAGAAAGCAGGTGAAACCTGCAAGCTCCTTTTCAGTTTTCACACCCTTTCTAAGTAAGAAAATGCCCCTGAAATTGGCTTAAAATAACTTTTCTTGGAGTGGCGACAAAGAAAAGTTTGAGATGAAAAACAGTGGATGAGGATGAATGGCTACATTAAATCTTTTGTGCCCTTTGTCATGTTTAAAGAGTGACCGATTTGTCTTGGTATGATGATGTAATAAAGAAAATCGAAATACAGACACGTCAGTTCAAGTACTCACGTTCTTCTTTTTCCCCATCCAAGACACTTGCCGTGTCATAAACATTGGAACACGTAATTTTAAAATGTATAGGTACCTAAGATGCTCTTTTTTTGGAATTTTCTTTTCCAACTCTGCTTTATCAATTTTATGATATTCTTACAACCTTATAACATATATAAATTAGGATTGCTGATCTAATTTTACTTTAAAAATAAAATGATGAAATCTAAACTACAAAAATTCTAACGGGGTGTTTGGAATCTAATGAATTAAATTCAATTCATGTATTTGGAATGCTAAAAAAGAGATGACTTGAATTTAGTCACGTAATTGAATCTTATTTTTTTTATGAATTCAATTCACATCTCAAATGGTGTGATTTGGTGTGTGAATTGAAGAGTCAATTCTTTTCAAAATATTGAATTTTTTTTCTAAATATACACATCATAAATATACAAATTACTACAAAGCACACACACATTGATTACATACTAGTTTAGTTAGGAATAAAAAATTCATATGAAGTAATTTAATTCATTTTTATTATGTTTCAAACAAAAAAATTAAATTAAAATTTAATATTTATAAATTTATTCCAAACAATATAAATTAAATTTAATTCAATTCTATAAATATAATTAAATCCAATTCGCCAATAAATTTAATTCAAAAGTTTCCAAACTACCTGCACAGGAAAATGCTGAAGAAGGAGCCCGGCTATCTCGGAGTCGGCGGTGGTTTATATATATATGTATACATTTATTTATTTATCCTTAAAATACATATGCGGGGAGTATGCCTCTGCCTGCCTCTGAAAAGTTGCCCTTTTGCACTTTCCTCTGGCCGCCGTATTCTGAGGACGACACCTTGAAGGGCTATATCTCATCTTCAAATTTGCCCGTTTGCACTTTCCTCTGGCCGCCACATTCTGAGGACGACACCTTGAAGGGCTATACCTATATCTCATCTTGAAATTTGGAGGAATGATGGGTTAAATGTAAAACACGTTAGGTTTTGTAATATTATATTTGATTCAAAACTTTTTGAGTCATGTAATGGCTGTCTTGGACAGCTCTTTTTCTCCATAGTCAAGATGCTGATTAGGAACACATGAAATTAGATAGTTGCTGAGTAAGACACGTCAGTTTACTTTTCTTTATTTATATTTATGTGATGGCTGTAGACTATTCTTTCTTACAGAGGATCAAGGACCGGTTAGATTGTATTTTATAGGTAAAACTGAGTATAAGACAAGAATGGTTCTTAATTACATATTTATAAAATGTTAATGATAAATAATAATTTATTAATATGTAATTTAATTAAATTATTAATAAACTTAAAATATTCAACCTCAAAAAATACATAATGTTGATATTTTAAACATTTTACAGACAAACAAAGGTGGGCCAAAGGAGTTGAGAGTGAATTGGTAAAGGGTGGTTAATTTCGTATCTAATTGTCAGAAATGGCTACACTATCTTCGTAACAACCTCGGAAAGTTTTCGAGCTCAATTCTTCTCGCATGACCAGATAGATAAACTGGAGAAGTTGCAAGTCATAAGCAAGTTGCACCAACTCGAGGACCTGAGCTAAGACCAAATCTAGCTGACAAATACACGTCACCTTCTTTCAACAGTTATCAAGAAAAAAGTCTAGGAGAATTAAAGGGTAATTGTTTAAGGAAACGACAGTAAAAAATCACCTGTGACTTTCACCCAGAAAGAGACAGTTGAGACTCCATGGACATTGAATACGTGTGGGAAAGCAAGTGCGGACGATCATCCTCGAAATGATAATAAACCATTGAAAAAAAAAAAACCCCGTTGGAGCCTTGTCAGCACTGAAAACCGAGTGAAAACTCTTATATAAGTACGAGAGAGATAAAAATTCTCTTCGTTAGTTTGAAACAGTTGTTTTCCTCCTGTTGTTGTTGTTGTTGGGTAGGTTGTGCTGGTGGCGGTGGTGGTCGCCATTTATCTTCTGCTGGTCTGGTTTTAAACCAAGGTCAGATCAGAGATGGCCACCAGCTTTGTCCTATTGCGATTGCTGTTTCTGGTTCTCATTCTTCTAGGTTTGTTCTTGCTTTATCCAGATACCCTTTTCACTTCCCTGGAAAATGCATAGAAAGATGACATCTTTGCGCGACAAATCTATTTTATTAATTGTTTCAAGTATGAGACGTCTACATACGGTTGTGATTGAGTTCAATTATCTTTCAATGGAAGCATGAAAACAACTGGACTTAAACTTCTGATTCTGAACTTTTGGCTGAGATTTAACAAGACTGTGATTCATTGAAGATCCTGTTAGTGGGTTTTTGAACATTTTTATTGCATAAAAAGGTGCTGGCCTTTGTTCCATTTCTTGGGTCCAATCTCACAATGTTTTGACCAGAATATATGGATACTTCCCCAATTAGATGCGAAAGTTTTCTTCTTTGTTATTAGAATTTGTAAATAAATCTTCTGCATTCGACAAGTTAATCATTTCTGTGCTTTAGTTTCTCATCTGTTTTGTTTTTCATTTTGTTTTCAGATTCAGCCGTACAAATGAATGGGCTTGGCGTTGGGATTAACTATGGCCAGATCGCCAACAATCTTCCATCACCTTCCCGTGTCGCTTACCTTCTTCAATCCCTCAACATCAGCAGAGTAAAGCTTTATGACGCTGATCCAAATGTCCTACTCGCATTTTCCAATTCCAATGTGGATTTCATTATCGGACTTGGAAATGAGGACCTACAAAACATGAGAGACCCCATCAAAGCTCAGAGTTGGATCCAGCAGCATGTTCAGACGCACCTCCCTCAGACCAAAATCACTTGTATCACCGTAGGAAACGAGGTCTTTAGCTCCAATGATACGCAGTTGATGTCTAACCTCCTTCCAGCGATGCAAACAGTGTATAACACTCTAGTAAATCTTGGGCTAGATAAGCAAGTCACTGTCACAACAGCGCATTCTCTAAACATCTTAGGCAATTCCTATCCACCTTCTTCAGGGACTTTCAGGCAAGATCTTACTGAATATATCCATCCCATATTGAATTTCCACTCCCAAATCAACTCTCCTTTCCTCATTAATGCTTATCCATATTTTGCTTATAAGGACAACCCTGGTCAGGTGCCTTTAGACTATGTACTTTTCCAGCCAAACCAAGGCATGACAGATTCTAATACCAATCTGCACTATGACAACATGTTGTATGCTCAAATTGATGCTGTGTACTCTGCGATTAGAGCCATGGGCCATACAGACATTGAAGTCAGAATTTCGGAAACTGGGTGGCCGTCCAAAGGTGATGCAGATGAAGCAGGAGCTACACCAGAAAATGCAGGCCTATACAATGGTAATCTGTTAAAGAAAATACAGGAAAAACAAGGCACACCAGCGAAACCATCAGTTCCAGTTGACGTATATGTTTTTGCACTTTTTAATGAGGATTTAAAGCCCGGTCCAACTTCAGAAAGGAACTATGGTCTCTTGTATCCTGATGGTACTCCAGTTTACAATATTGGGTTACAGGGTAATCTTCCGGAGTTGGTTTACTCTTCTGCTGCGCGGAGGAAGGTAAGTCGCATTGTTCCCGGTACTATTAATCTGTTTGGCAAGGCCAATTTTATTCAAAATTGAAGCTTTTGCATTTTCCAATAATGTTTCAGGGATTTTCTTTCTTTGAAATGGTCATCTTTGTTGTGGCATACGTGATCTGGGCTTAGAAGCACCTAATTGTGGAACAATGATAGAGATAACAATAGCACAAACTAACCCATGTTTGATCACGCAAGAATGCAGAGCTCTTGTAGGTGAGCTACATATTTTGCCTCAATCTTGTACACTTTTCATCTCTATGTTCATTTTTAATTTTTAACGAAGATTGTGTTATGCAATCGTCTTGTCTATGTTATTAGCTTGGAGTCTAGAAATGCCTCCTTTCTTCTTGTTTCTGGTTAGCTTCTGCAATTATAGTTACGACAACATCAGATAAATAGAATCGGTTGATCCTAGATATTACCGACCTCCCGCATCTTGGCATTCTAGCTGTTTAATGAATCTGAAACTATTTTATTGTTTGAGGTTGAAGTTCTGATTCTGCATTTCACTTCCTCTTGTTACCAAAAAATCTGCAAATAAGATGGTTGACATTTTGGAAAATTTGAAGCAGTTTTTGGATAGGCCAGACCGTAATCATGCTTTTCACCACTTGATGGACGCATGAATCTGGCTGGCTGCTGCATTGAAGTCTTAAATTATGTGCCAGTGGCTACATGAAGTCTTAATTTTGATGTCAAAAGAGTAACGGGTATCCATCGTGTCCTCATCTCCACTTGCAATCATGCGTGTGAATCTTTTCTTTGAATTTAATTCTTGCTATCTTCAACCACACAAAAGTCCATTCTTGCTTCTATCAGGTAAAGAAGCCATTACTTTCCTTCTTCTGGTCAGAAAGCTCTTTAAAAGTTACTGATTTTTCCCTTGCATACCCCAGGAAAAGGTTGATTCCTCACCACTTTTGTCTTTCAATGTGAGCTCTATATGTAAAGATGGTTTCCTCTTTGTCTGTACCCTTTTATCTCAACCGAAAAGAAAATTGGCAGCATCACCCTTTCTTGGATTGATCCCAATTCCATGTCTATTTCAAATTCTAGGATCAAATAATCAAACTTTATAATAAAATATCTTAAATGGCCAAGGCTGTGGCTATGGTTTCATCCCATCAAGCAATCTATCCAAGTTGTCGCCTTTGCTTTTTTGAGATGTTGGTAGGCAAAAGCAAAGTGGGATTTGCTTCTTTATAAAAAATTTGATCGGCATAGTTTTGGTGGCTGCAGATATAAGAATTTTAAGTTATATTAATTTACATCGCGTCTTTGTGTGGAAATTTGTGTGGAAATTTGTTTCATATTCGAATACGCAGTCACGAGTGAGAGCATAAAGTCGGCTAGTGGCTATCCACGTCACAGAGACAGACTGCATTCATAGTAGATTAGATAATTCTTGCATCAGCTATGGCCCATAGAGGAGGATAAGATTGAAGCCTACACGATTCCACTTGGACCATCGCACAAAAGCAACCTGTCAAAACCATGGAAAATAACAGAAGCAGGAATATTGGAGAGGAAACTCTCGATTTTTCATGGTTAAAATAAGGACATTGTGGATCCCAGGGCACAGGTAAGTTGGTGAGGGGCTTTCTTAGTTTAAGTGAGGTCGCAGGTTCTAACCCTCTTTATGTATACATCCGTTTAAAATTTAGGGTCAGAGTTTTGCATCCCGCAAAGGATCTACCCGGCTCGAGCGAAAATTAATCTGAGTGTGGATGACTTAAAAGTACCTTCCTATAGTTAGGACCCGCCTCGGATACTTCATGGACAACAACAAAAAAAGTACATTGTACATGGCTTTATATAAGTGAAAACGAGGAAAAAAACAAAAGGTAACTAACTGTCCTTTTTATATAGGATGTACATGATTGCTATGTCTGTTTTCTGTTTTATATTTGGTGGTGATGATTGCTGTGTCGTTATTTTGAGCTTGCTGATTTGAGTTCGGAAGTTCTAACACCCCCTCTACAAGTTGGGTCGTATTAGTGAGGCCTAACTTGTGAAGAATGTCATGAAAAATCGAAACAACCAAAAGTTTGGTGAATGAATCAACCAGTTGTAATTTGGATTGAATATGAGTGGTGTTGAGAAAGCCATCCTTAACTACATCCCGGACGAGATGACAATTGATGTTGAGGTGTTTTGTCCTCTCGTGAAATACTGGATTCTCCGAAATGTGGATGGCTGCAGTGTTGTCACATTTTAATGGAATAGGTAGTTTAACTAGCATTTGCAAATTACAACAAATGTACGTGATCCATCGAATCTCACATAGTGTACTCGCCATATTGCGATACTTCGCTTCGACAGATGAACGACTAACGGTGCTCTGCTTTTTGGTCTTCCATGATATCAAAGAGTTGTCGAAGAAGATACAGTAACTAGTTAACGACTTGTGAGAGAAGGTGCAACCTACCCAATCCGCATCAGAATATGCGTGGAGTTATTGCTCACCGTCCTGACTTCGATACAGTAATCCCTTTGATATGGACCCCTTTAGATACCGCAAAACATGAACCAAAGCATTCTAATACTGTTGGCGTGGTGTATGGTTAAACTGACTCAATTGTTGCACTGAGAAGGTGATGTTTGGTCTCGTGAAATTGAGATATAGAAGCTGTCCTATGATCCTTCTGTAGCGTTCTGGATCAGATAGCAGAGCTCCCTCATCAATTGTTAACTTGGTTCCCTATGGTATAGGAACTGTGGCTGGTTTTAGATCAATAAGGTGAGCATCCATGAGAATGTCTGTTACATATTTCCTCTGCGAAAATAACATTTCATCTGGTATTCTTGCTACTTTTACCCCAATAAAATATTTCACATTCCCCATATCCTTAATAGTAAATTCACGATGCAGGAAACACTTAACGGCAGAAATCAACAATTCAGATGGACTAGCAATCAACACATCATCCACGTATATTATTAAAGCAAGAAAATTGTTGCCAATACCTTTTGTAAATAGGCAGGCATTAGATGTCAACTGGAGGAAACCAAATTCTGTCAATTTTGTTGTGATTTCTCGGTTCCATTGTCCCCCTGCCTGCTTAAGATCATACAAAGACTTTTGGAGTTTCAAAACTTGTCCAGGTAAAACCTTGTTGTATCCAGGAGGTGGATTCAAGTAAATATCTTCTTCGATATGCCTATGTAAGTAGGTGATGTTTATATCACAATGATGCACCAACCAGCTATATGATGTTGCTACTGCGAGTAGAAATCAGACGGATGTGATCTTGGCAATAGGAGAGAAAACGTTAAAATAGTCGACCCCGACAGTTTGTTTGAAGCCTTTTACCATTAATTTGGCTTTTCTTTTTTCCACAAAACCATCGGAGTTGCGCTTGATCTTATAAACCCATTTTTTTGATAAAGCTTTCTTCTCCGTTGGTAAAATTGTATGGTTCCATGTATGATTAAGTTCCAAGGCTTCTATTTCTGCTTCCATCGGTTCTACCCATAACGGATCTCTTCTAGCACTTTCATATGACAAAGGTTCACATTCAGCAGAGACATTTGCGATGAAAGATGTGTAAGTGTTTGAAAGGGTGAAATTTGTGTAAGTGTGTTTTGGTAAGGTGTCGAAGACAAACGATACCTGAATTAATGATGTGGTGGCTGTAGTTGCAAGAGGAGGACTGGTGGCTGTGTAGGAGACATAGTCATTAAGGTAACGGAGACGAAATTATGGTCGTGTTCTGAGACGGATTTGGTGCAGTGGTGAATAAGTGTTGGTTATGTCATTTTGGTGAATGTCAGTACAAGTTTAGGAAGATGAGGTATCGGGTGTAGTGGAACCGGGTAGGGTTTGGATACTTAGGTCCGTTACTGGTGTTGGGTCGGATAGGTCTTGGATGTTTGGGTTAGTTTCAAGGTGATCAGTAGTCTTATTTGTTTCAGGTTGAAGGTGGGCTTGCTGGTCAAAATAGATATGTACTTGTTGTATGGGTGTGTTTTGGGTTTGGTGTACTGGTTGAAAGAACTTTGTCTCATGAAAGACAACATCTCTATTTATTATGATTCATTTCGATTGTAAATCCTGTAACTTGTAACCTCGTTTATCTGAAGTGTATCCAAGAAAAATGCATTTGATGGCTCTGGACTTTAGTTTTTTTTTGTGGGGTTTTGTATTTGTTGCATAACATATGCATCCAAAAGTTTTCATGTGGTCATATGTTGGGGCTTTATTGTATAGTTTTTCATATGGGGATATCCAGGATAAAATTTTGGTAGGTAGTCTATTTATAATATAGGTTGATGTTAATAAGGCTTCCTCTCAATAGTTTTTTGGTAATCTATATTGATATAAAACGACACGGGTCACTTGTAGCAAGTATTTGTGTTTTCGTTCCACAATCCCAATTTGTTGAGGCGTGTAAATGCATGTTTTTTGGTGATTTATTCCTTTTGATGCAATGTAGTCACGACACGAGGTATTTACGAACTCAATACCATTATCGGTTTTTATCACAAGGATAGGGGTAGAAAATTGCTTTTCAATCATGGTTATAAAATTAGTCAAAACACTTAGAGTTTGGTCTTTTGTTTTGATCAAAATGGTCCACGTGGCTTGGGTAAAGTCGTCCACTAAGGTAACAAAGTATTCAGACCCATCTAAACTTGGTATGCTGTATGGACCCTAGAGATCTACATATAGTAATTCGAAAGGCCTTTTGGTTGTTATGGAATGGGTTGCAACGGATTTTCTAGTTTGTTTAGCAAGGGGCAGATATCACAAAAGGGTTCAGACTTAGAGTGTTTTATGCTAGGAATATGCATAATTTTTCTCTTGGATATGTGATTTAAACGTAGATGCCAAATGTCATTGATTGCATTATAAACAACAAGGTTGTTTAAATAGAAACGTAACGAAGGACCTTTTAGTGTTTTGGCCGGTAGAAAATGCTTTGGTGTGAGTTTGTAAATTCCTACCTCCTCCTCGCAAATTGCCACCACATAATGAGTCCATGGGTCCTACAAACACAATTTATCACAAACAAAAATGGCAGCTAGGTTGTTTTGAGATGTTAATTTATGCATAGATAACAAATTGTGATGGAATGTTGGCACATGTAGAACATCATTGATGTTTACTTCTGAGTTTAGGTTTACACCCCATGATATTTATAGGTTTTGTGTTTCCATCAGGCAGGGTTATAGAATTAAACAGGGCAGAAGGTTTTATGCAAGAGTAGTATTTTATATCTGAACACATATGGGCAGACGCACCTGAATCTACTATCCATGAACCTATGTCATACGAAGTGCTATTTAAGCCATTCAGAGATAGTTTTTTACCTGCAAAATTGCTAAAAGCAACATGATTGGTTTCTGCGTTACCTTTACCTCTCATGCACCTCATTAACTCGTTTACTTGTTGAGCAAGCACGGTGATATCCACCTCCTTCTCAGTTGATTATGTGCTCATTGGTCCATTGTCAATAGGTGTTTCCATCATAGCAGCAACATGGTGACCCCTTTCTCTAGCCCTTTTTTCTTTTAGCTCCTTGAACCAATCTGGTATTTCGTGTAGTTTGAAGCAGGTGTCGATGGTATGCCCCTTTTCGTGACAGTGTTCACAGAACTTGTCTTCCTTTCTTGAATTAAATTTCCTCATGTTGTAGCTACTTAAATTACTACTGTCTTTACCTTCTGTTCTTTTGTAACTTCCTTGCTTAGCTATCAACGCTACATTTATTTGACCTCCTTCTCCATGGTTCTGTGATATGTTTTTCTGCTTCTCTATTGTCAAAATCATGGAATAGGCCCTACTGACCAATGACATTAGGTCATTCAACATAATTTGCCCTACCACATGGCTGTACTCCTCTCTCAACCCCATCAAAAACTGAACAAGCCTTATATTATTCTCCACAGATCTGTTCTTATCATTTACTTCACAAGCACATCTTAGAAAAGGCATCAAACAATTTAAGTCATCCCACAGTTTTTTCAATTTCAAAAAATATGCAGTCACAGACCCATTTCCTTGTCTTAAGTTTCCTATTTCTTGCATTAACTGGTAAATATGTGGCCCATCACTGTCTCCGTACCTAGACTTCAACTCCTCCCACAAATCTCTAGCAGATGTAACTATTAAAAATGAATCAGCTATTTCTTTGCTAATGGAGTTTAGGATCCATGAAGTTACCATTTTGTCTGCAGTGCATCATTTTCGGAGGAGTGATGGATTGTTCTCTGGCTTATTTATATCATCGTTTACAAACCCCATCTTGTCCTTAGCTCCTAAGGCGATACTCATAGATCGACTCCATGATCGGTAATTATTACCATCAAGTAGTGAAGTTACCAAGACACACCCTGAGTTTTCAGATGCCGCGACAGAATAGGAATCAAGCTCAGTGTCATTCTCTTGTATGTTGATTTCACTGTCATTTTCGTCATTTTGAAACATGATGCTAGTATTGTTAATGAATCAGGGATATGTCCTGTTCTGATACCATGTCAAAACCATGGAAAATAACATAAGCAAGAATATTGGAGAGGAAACTCTCGATTTTTCGTGGTTAAAATAAGGACATTATAGATGGCTTTATACAAGTAAAAACGAGGAAAAAAAAACAAAAGGGAATCGTAACTAACTGTCCTTTCTATATAGGCTGTATATGATTGATGTGTCTATTTTCTGTTATGTTTGGTGGTGATGATTGTTGCGTTGTTATTTTAGGCTTTATGATTTGGGTGTTCCAATACAACCGCCTTTCTTTTTCTCTATATTTTAGTTCATTTATGTTATTGTAGTTTTCATGTTGAGTTGTATCTGAATAATGCGTACGGATTATGTTTGATACGTAAAGATCATGCATTGCTGTACTGTCCCAGGAAACACAGGGCTTACAGTGCTAGTAGTTGACTTTGCATAAGCATAACCAATAAACAAATGGCATCAAATTTATTTTGCAGGAGGGCAAAGGCAGGAGGGGTTCGTTTCTTCACCGGCCGAATGTTCGTAAGCTTCACATGTAGGAGAGTAGAAGGTAAATGAGCAAAGTTAAATCTGAAACTAATAATTTTATCGACAGATGGATACTACAGAAGAACATAGGTAATAAGGTCAGACCAAGATTAGAGGGAGCTTTCATTAGATTACCAATTATTTAGCAAATTAGTAATAAAAAAATGGAGAAGTTTCAGCTAGTTAATTTTTGTTTGATGTTCCTTTCCATATGTTTACCATTTCTTAGAAGTTTAGTGTCAGTTATACCTGGTATAAAGGTCTTTGGAGTTACGATCGTACTTGGTGTGAAATGCCTCCGTTATTCTCTCTTTCATCTCTCCTATCTAACAAAAAATGATAATTATTTGAGAATCTACTTAAAAATTATGATGCAAAATAGCAATACTTGAAGCATACATGCACATTTTGTTACGAGTATAAGTCACCCTGGGAGAACCACACCCCAAAAGCTAGCTTGAAGGGATGGAGAGCCCAAGGCCTTATAAGGCCTGTTCTAGAACCATGCCTCCCCGATATGGGACTCGTAACATTGTTTCCCCCTTTAGAAGCCGGCGTTCCGACGGCTCTCACTCTACGGTACTTCACTCAGCGACGCTTCATTCGTTTCAATTCACGGTCAGCCCCTCCGCTGGTCAGCCCTCTTCCGTGGGTAGCCCTTTCCGGTGGCCAGCTCTCAATGAAAGCACCAATTGTTACGAGTATAAGTCACCCTGAGAGAACCACACTATTCAAGCTTGAGCTAGCTTGAAGGGATGGAGAGCCCAAGGCCTTATAAGGCCTGTTCTAGAACCATGCCTCAAGCTAGCTTGAAGGGATGGAGAACTCAAGGCCTTATAAGGCCTGTTCTAGAACCATGCCTCTCCGATATAAGACTCGTAAGACATTTCCCCTGAACGAATAGCTATCTATTGGCATCAAAAGCAATCGACTTTGTTCTTTTTCCTGCACAAAGATCAAGTTCTACCAAATATAATTTTCAAGAATTAAAAGTCAGAAGCCAATCCGTTTCAAAAGTTAGTCACTGTAGTTGGTGCTTCCTTTTGTCCCCTTGAATGGGTGGCTGTTTCAAAGTTTATGTTCAGTTCATTAATTTTAACCAGAAATGCTTGTCACACTCAACCAGCAGAATTCAGAAATTATTTACGCAGATAGATGCCTACTTCTTGCTGGTTTCAGATATGAAATATTTCTCAATCTCATAAGAGTTATTTATAATTGAATCATCATATCAAATGGATATTCATCTTAACGAATCAAAAGTGAATAAGTGCTTTCATCACAATCACAAACAAACTACAAAAATTGGTCGCCTACGAAATATTTAACTGTTACGACAAAATGAAACATGAAACGTCTGCTCACTTGGAACAAAGATTAACATACCAATTGGCTTAACATACCAAAATAAATTCACATTCCTGGTTCCTCACTGTTCAATATACAGTTTCTACCCAAAACTAGTTAATAAAAAAATCAACCAAAAACATAGTGAAATTACTAAAAAAGTACAAGATAGGTTTCTGGTGTTCATAACAAAGATTTGTGGAGTTTTCACGGTCAATCATAAGACACGAGAAATGGGATGACCGTTGACATGAATTCATCGTAACCGAATGTAGCTGTGCCAGTATAACGTGAATCCTTTTCCTTAAATTTTTCAGTTAATCCCTGAGATCAGAGTAGTTCAAGTGCACGATAAGAACACAAACCAAAACTAAAGACCAGCTTGAAGGACAGAGATCTAAATTTTATGAAAACATTATAACACCTTCCCTAAAGACCAGCTTGAAGGACTGAGATCTAAATTTTAAGAACACATTATAACACCTTCCAAAATTAACATTGAACCCATCAGCAGTTATGCAATATACTGAAAGCTTATTCAGAAACATAATATGTTGTCAAATTCACAATAAAATCATCCAATAACATAGACTGACAGAAGAAAGCAAGGAGTTACTCCTAAAATTTGATGTCTCACCTTCAAAATCATCCCGCATCTGAAAATCAACCAAAAAGGCAAAAGATTATTAGATGTAAAGTTCCACAAAACTTATGAATGTGGGAGGTTTTCAGATGAGACACTTACTCAATGAAACTGTCAAAATTGAGCTCAATCTTTTTCCCACTTCCATCATCATACTTGGATATCAGAACCTTAAGAACAGAAGGTGGGATTGCATATCCAAGGCTAAAAAGAGCATCCCTCAATTCAAATAAATCAATTTTTCCACTCCTATCTCTATCATATCTCTCAAATATTCCCTGCAAGTAGAAATTCAGAAGAGATCATTCTGATAACTAAGCCCAAAGATACAAGAATAAGGACTTTTGGAAAATTTAAGATGACGAGAAGTTGAACAGAGACATCCATATTCAGTTTGCACCAAACAACAAAGAGAGTTCTTCAAGCAGACTATTAGAGATATCCTTTAAGACCTTAACAGCCAAATATACATCACAACTTCTTTTTCCAGGTTTTAGTTGAAAAAGAGTTTGATGTGGCTTAGTGATGAAGCTATACAGCCACCAAGATGTTCCTTCCTTTAGAAAAAGACTATCCAAATTTGAAATTTCTTAAACTTATTTCCTAACACGCATTGAATAGAATAATCATATCCCATGACAGCAAGAACACTCGATGTCATACCACAGTAACTTAGCAACGTGATAAGTAAAGATTACATCCCATTCACGAGATAGAATATTGTTACTAGATGTGCTTATGACATGGAAAAAGCCCAGAATAGCATAACGTAATATAATCTCTTCAGTTTCCACATTTCTCAAAGGTGGTTCAAAGCTCTGAGGTTCAGAGCTTTTATAAAGATAATATTAACCTAATATTTAAGTTCTTGCTATTTGTAGTTTATTAAGCTTCACCGTTAAACAGAAGTATAAAATATACTTCGTCCCATAATTCACACTAGCGGGAGCTGGAAATACATACTAAAAGGAAAGGAGATGGAAGTACTCACACGCCATTGACCAAGAAAACTCCATAAAGCAGCAAACTCTTTGGGCCCTGCATCAAAATAGTTCAGCAAAGACCACAATACACATTAGTGACAGGAATAAAGTGCCAGAAAGGGAGAAGAAACCAAAAGAACAAACAAATAAAAGCATCAAGCCTCCCTCCTGTTTCAAACTTGAACATGTGAAAGATATGCAAAGAGAAATCATTTTCATTCAGAAGTCTAAACCATCGGCGTGTATAATTGCATTTCCAGGATATAGACTCGAGTTTCGAGATTACTTTTGTCCTTCTACAAATTCGAAAATCAACACAATAATCAGCAACAAAATATTTACAATTAAAGATATGTACACAATGGGGGAAAAAAAAAAAGCTTCTAGTTCAGGACATGTCAAGCTGGTGCAGATCTTGCTAACTGACATGACAAAGGAAGGATGACTTAGTTCAACCAGAAAATTCAAACGATGCATAAAAATTTAGCAACATGCAATAAGAAAGTACACAATCCCATGCGCAAATAAACTTAAGATTGAGCTTGCCATGATCTCAACCAGCAAAATCAGTTCAAGACTTGGAATTTTGGAAATTCGTCACAAGGGATGATGTAATAAAAAATCCACAAGTTCACGTATAACCTTCAAATTCTTGTTTAATCACAAACTACAAAAATGCAAATAAGGGCAAAGGCAATCAAAACTCACCGATTCGTAAAGCATCGTAGGGATTCTTGAAGAGAAACATCAGTAACCTAATAGTCCTAATGTTAAACCTCTGGTACCCAGAAGACAGAGCTTGTTGCAACTCATTCTCGTCAATAAAACGACTTCCGTCTCTATCGACCATCTGAAAGCTCCTAATCACATCAGGGTTTGTCCCTGGAGGAAAGCCAGAGTAACCATATGAAGAATCGCCCACGTCATATCCATAAGCGGCCATATCCGACGGCTGTTGCTGCCCATAGTTGCTCGGCCGAGAAGAATCGTAAGTGTTCTCTGTCTCCAAGGACTCAGGAAGAGATGGTGCAGAAGGTGCATAGGACTGAGACGAGTATGGTCTTGTGTAGGAAGACATAGTTATCAAAGCTTCACAAAGTAAGAAGCAAATTTTCTCTTTGTAATCCTGGAAATTAAAAAGATTGCTTCTTGAGGAACTGATTACCGATAGAAATATATGGGGCATCCGTTACAAAGCACATTGCGCGCCCGTCAAAGCTTGTATGTGAACTGCGAGTCAGTAAATCTTTACCGCAGTTAACCGCGGACTCATAAACTTAAACCCCTTTTTTTTAACTCACAGATAGCTCATACAGCATGCAAATAGAATACAATTAGTGCTGTTCACATCAGAGATTCAGAGGACTCAAGTTCAAAACTACAATTTACGTTTTCATTTCAGGAAGCAACGAACTAAGCATCGTTTCCTCTCAACCTTCATGTGTTTCTATCTAATAGCCACAAATTTTAACTATGACCACGTTTGCTAATGAGGGACAGATGTCACAGATCTCTAAGACCTTTATCAGTCAATGCCTTTGACTTGTCGGTGACGTGTTTCGACAGTAAATCTGAGAACCTACCGGTCAAAAAGACGAACATACAGCATGTAAATACATCGATAATGTTATTTGTTTTTCTCCTAAGCTCAAAGCCTCTGAATGTATTCTTCATTCTTACAAATGTAATTTTAATATTATTCAATAATTATATGATAATACTGTCTATAATACTAAAATGTACGTGAAATTGCATGTTTTATTGAAGGTTACAATGCCACTTATAATTACTTGTTAATTTTTGTTCCAATTAAGCTTGTCAATACTTCCAACCATTTTCTCTGCATTTAAAAATTATTATTTAAATCATACCTAAAATTAAATAAATGAATGCATGACTTTTATTATTAGATTTTTTTAATAAACTTCTAGAAAAACAAATGATCTCCTATATATTCACATTCATTAAAACGTTGATCTTAATTCTGATTGATGACATGAAATTTTTGGTGCAAGAACCGTTAATGATTATAGTGATTATTTTCTTATCTTATGTTGTCATTTTATAAATAGTAATTGAAACAAATCAATTTCAAAGGACACAATGAGGAAATAAGTAACAAATAAGTTATCCCCGGGAAGTTTACATTGGTTAAATCATTGTTATCTTGCCACATGAATGGAAAATTTGAAGATGCGACCATATTTCATGTTTGAACACAAAAGAAGAAACATATTATAGATTAGACATTATGAAGCTAATAACTTATATGAACTTCAATAATTCATTTAAGACCTAATAGACTAAATTCTCTATATGATTCGTCAAATTTTATAAATTTAGTTGCAGAGTATTAGTCATTTTTTTATTTGATGTGTAGTACATTTTTTAAATATTACTTACATACTATTAGTTATTTGTAGCAATCATTGTTATAATTGTTAATACATAGATAGTATTTGTTTACAAATATGCATTGTTATTTCACCTCTTTTTATATGTATATTGTGTGTGTGTATGTATGTGTGTGTGTCTGTGTTATTTGAGATGTATATAAACAAATATGTCTAAATAAAATGATTAATTGCTAATTAATTATTCTATGGATGAAGATTGGAAATATTATGAACTTTTGATTTTATAGATAATTAAAGATTCTATTTAGAAGGTTTTATTATATTAATTGAAATTGAAAACAATCACGTGATAAATGCATCATTATGGAAACCATGTGTTTAAGGGAAATGACTATTGTATCCAAGAAATTTACCGTAAAATTTAATAGAGGTGAAATTTTAAATAGTGACAGTTTAGAAATTTGGAGTATGGAAATCCAACATGTATTGGGAAAGCAAAAGACTCTTGTCTCACTACATGAAATCATGACAGTTTCTAAGAAAGACATTATGGCTCAATATAAGAAAACTATGAGGCATATGACTTATGTCAAAAGGAACACTTCCAAGCTTGCATAGCATAGATAATAATGTTATGCGAGAGATCAAGAGGTATAACTATGCCAAAGACATACAGTCCACACTAGACTATATTATGGTCATTTATTATTAAGTTTGAGAAGTGTGTGTGTGTGTATAAGAATAATTAAATAAATAACAAATGAAAGATGAGGTCAAAGCATTTAATACTGAGGCATTTGAAGCTAATGTCAAATATTGCTAGTGAATTGAGGGATATCAGTTATAACTTGTTAGACATGCAGCAAGTCAAAGTTATTACATGATCTTTTTCTCTAAGTTAAGAGCATATGAAAATGTACTTAACCTATGATAAGAATGTTAAGTTGGTGAAGAAAGCTACAAGGCATCTATTGTTACACTATAAATATTTTAAGGCTTCAGAGCCATATAGTGAGGCATATATGGCTAAGTCATGCTCACAAAGAGTTAAAAATCAGACGAGGAAGTGATATAGTAAGTCTAAGTGAAAAATAGAAAGAAAGACTTCTACAATTCTTAGGATTCCATGAAAGGCTGAGACTAGTTAAAATAGGAAAGAAAAAGAAAAGACTTCTAAGAAGAAAACATGTGACAAGGTGAAAATATGTACAAATTACTCTGGCATTGATGTCCTTAGAGTAGAAATCTACAAGTTAGTTATGAATAATGATCAAGCCTTTACTTACATGATATAATTTCTTATTCTATGATTTGATAGCATTTTGTTTATGTCATACTTTTAGTTATCCTTAGATTCGATTCTAATTTCTACTGAGGTGGAAAGAATAATGTTCCTTGGAGTTATAATAGTCATTGTTTTATATTAGATGATTTTATGGTATTAGATGTTTATTAAATAAATAAAATTAGTTTTGTTTAATAATATCATCTAGTTTTTATAATATCTATGCTAATTTATGGCATGTTAGACTTAGTAATACGAGACAAAATCAAATAACTCAGTTAATCAAATAAGGTCTTATAGAAGACCATATAAAGTAAAATTGTCTATTTTTAAACATTTTATATTTAATAAAATGGCACGAAAACTATTTAGTATGAGATAAAGAGATGCTAAACTATTACAATTAATTCATTAAAATATATGTCGCTAAATAAATGTGATAACAAGGCACAAAAATACTTATTTCATCATTTTATCAATGACTATACTTCATATAGTTGTATTTATTAGATTTCTCAAACTTTAAAGTATTATTCTATTTTCAAAAGTATATAACATTAGTTAACAATCAGTTTGATAAAGTAGAACTTATCGGGTATACATAACTTATATGATTGATTCAAGAGGTCATATACTGTATGGATAGACAATGACTATTCTATCAATCTATCAAAAAAATGGTAGTGCAAATAAGAGAAATAAAATTCTTCTTGAAATGGTTAAATTTATAATGACATAGACAAATTTACCTATCACCTATTAGCATGATGTGTCACTGACAATCAAATATGTACTTGATCGGGTACCCATTAAATCGATTACTAAACTCTATACGTGACATAGACAGGTAAGAGATTTGATTTTTAAATTATAGAGAATATGTATGTTATATACATTCATAGTGTCTCCGATAAGTATAAGCAATTAGGTCCCTAAGATAAGAATAGTATCATTAAAAGATATTCTGAATATTCCAAATGATACATGTTCAAAGGTGAATAAGGTAATAAATGAATAATGGAATTTGCGTTATATGAAATCACATTCTTAAAGAATAATTTTTCAAATCAAGAGATGAAAGTTCAAAGCTTTTCTCTACATGAGATAGTGAACCATAATGATTTAGTAAGACAGAGATCAATTAGGTGGACCTCATCTAGGTAGGAGCAATTTAAAAGACAATGAATTAGTTTATGATAAATGGTAACTGTAGCTTAGTGAGAGTTCTTTACTACTACCTCATTCAAATGTGAGAAATATGAAAGTAGAGACATACATTTCTCAAAATTTTTAATTAAGCCTACATTATGAAAGGATTACTCCCTACATGGTTTTTTTATGTTGAAGGGGAAAAAACTTTATGGTGGTTCCATAAAAAAATAATGAGCTTAAAAATGTGAAAAGGGCTATATCTAGTCTTATTAAGGAATAAATGAGTTATAATGGTAGAAAGGGATGAAATCTAACTAGCACAAATTGATGGTAATTTTGAAAAGTACAAATCACTTCTAGTGGTAAAGGACATACATAATGTAAGAGATTGATTATGAGGAGAAATTCCTTTCTGTTATAAAGTTTACACTAGTTTGACTAATTGTAGGCTTTAGTAATTAGAATGGATCTTGATATATATTAGATAGATGTAAAGATTATGCTTTTACACAAAGAATTACATGAAGAAATCTATATTGACAACCTTCAGATTTCATTTAGAAGGGCCAAGAGTATTATATATTTAGATTGCTAAAGTTAGGGTCGTTCTTAACATTTTATAAGCCCTAGACAAAGTAAAAAAAAGGCTTAATAAATTAGCAATATACAAACATGTAAACTTTAAAAGTATATTTTTATTTATTAAAATTTAGTATTCACGCATAAGTGAGTCAATTTATAAGTTTAAATACTCAACAAAATATTAAATGATCATAACATTAGCTAATAATATCTTACAAATGTTAGTAACAATAAAATCACTAAAATAGTAAAAGTAACAACAAAATAGCAATAGCAGCAATCGAACCACAATATTAGACTGCAAAATACTAAGAGAATTGCACTAACAAACACACAAATGATCATGATTTATGAAAATTTCTTTGTACATTTCTAGATGCAAAATCATTAATAATATTATCAAAATCAATATTATCTAACATATCCTTCTCGATACATAAAATAGCTAAATCATTCAACTTTTCTTATGACATTGATGACCTCAAGTAGGTTTTCAATAATTTTAATTTTAAAAACTTAGCTGATGCTACAGTCACAAGTATAGTCAATAAAATTCGATAAGCAATTGAAACGTTTGGATAACAATCTGTAGCTTTAACAAATTATAAAATTTCAATTGATGACATTAATTCATTGGGCAAAGTCATTTGTAACACTTTTAATTCATAAAAAAATCATCTAAATCCACATCTGACATATCATGAGAAAAAGTTGTAAAATTAGTGCAACATTATCTTAATTGGTTATCATCTAATGACCTCAACTTCTTTAAATCAAATAAGAATCCAAAAAAATTTTAAATGTCGTTAATTGTTCAAATCTATTCTTCAACGAAGTAATTGCCACATCCACAACAACTAGAAAGTGATTAACTTTAAAAGAATCCTCAGCTGATTGTATTTCTCCATCGTGATCAATTTCACCAAATTGTCTTTTCCTAAAAATACAACGTCTAGTTGGAAATGTAGGCTTTACATTCATCTCATGTGCAAGGCTTTTGGCAATATTCATACTAGAGTCAAACCCTTCACCTCTATATTTCTCAAAAAATACCACCACACCTTGTAATTGCTTTATGGTAGCGTCAATGCACATAGATTTAGATTGTAATTTTTTACTCACCATGTTGATAACGAATAAAATATCATATCAAATAACTATACCAAGTAAAAACTCAAAACTCTCAAGTATACTAACCAAACTTTTCGCTTCACTCTTTGACTTGGCATCATCACAAGATCAAGATAATTCCATCAAAGTCAATCTTATTTAAGGAGCTTGAAATCTAATAGCTTTAATACTTTTTATTTGACTCTCCCAACGATTGTTAGACAATGATTTCATGGTTAAGCGTAAAACATTATCAAGTAAAACCTTCCACCTTTTAAGAGAACTTAAAAATAATACATATATGTATTGCACAGCTCCCAAAAAAGAAACAACTTTAACACAAGAATGTGCCATATCACTAAGAGTAAGATTAATATTATGACAAGCACATGACATATATAATGCTCTCGGATTTATTTCAAGTCATCGTTTTTGAACCCCTTGATGTTTTCCCTTCATATTAAAACCATTTTCATAACCTTGACCCCTCAAATTATAGACATTAAGATCAAAAGACTGAAATGCATTCAATAATTCATTGAAAAGCCCCAATCCAAATGTGTCATCTACCTTCAAAAACTCTAAAAAGTACTCCTCTATTTTTATTTTTTTGCTTAACATATTCACACATCGTACTAACAAACTCATTTGTTCTTAATGACTCAAATCTCAGGTACAATCAAGAATATAGAAAAGTAATTCGTCTCTTTAATGAAACCCCTATGATAGAACTTCTAACACTATGTGTTGGATCCCGCTTTTAGGATTTTTATATTTTTATTTTATTTTAATTATTTTATTAGATTATCAAGCATGAAAATAAATTAGAATTTATGAATTAGAAATTTATGGAGTTTAATATGGTATATTATGAATTTTGTAAGGTGGTATAAATTCATGAATAAGGAAGGGCAAAAATTGGAAACTCAAAAAGTTGTCTTAAGATAATAAGACAAAAGAAGAGAGGAGTC
>JAOTAY010000008.1:7017030-7046432 GCA_025629805.1 Erythroxylum baracoense | reverse complement strand
ACCCCATTTACCACTGTGCGCAATTTATTTTCGTTTGGTGTTTGGGATTTATTTTTGGTGGATTCGACACCCATCAACAGATGATCATTTTAGATATGGCTATGTGTATTTAATGAAATACAAGTCTGAAGCATTTGAAATATTCAAAGAATTTAGACTTGAAGTTGAGAAACAAACTGGTAAGAGTATTAAGACACTTAGATCTGATCGAGGTGACGAGTACTTGGACCATGAGTTTCTTGGTTACTTAAAAGAGAATGAGATTCTTTTACAATGGACTCCGCTTGGAACTCCACAACATAATGGGATTTTTGAAAGGAGAAACCATACTTTATTAGATATGGTACGTTCCATGATGAGTCATGAAGTTCTTCCAGTTTCATTTTTGGGATATGCTCTTAAAACTACTGTTTACCTATTAAACATATTTCTGTCCAAATTGGTTGACAAAACTCCATATAAGCTATGGACTGGTAAAAGATCAAGGTTATCATACTTGAAGATTTGGGGATGTGATGCTTATGTGAAGCATGCAATATGTGATAAGCTTGAAACTAAATCAGATAAATGCATGTTTGTGGGGTATCCAAAAGAAACTTTTGGATATCAATTTTATCATCCTCTTAAGCAAAAAGTGTTTGTCTCAATACATGCTACATTCTTAGAAAGAAAACTAATTCTCAAAGAAAGTAGTGGGAGTGATGTGGAACTTAGAGAAGTTATAGAACCACAAACACACATTCAAGTGGAACAAGAACCACAAGTTGATACATTAGATGTACAATCAATGGTTCAAGAAACACATAGTCCATGACACTCTGGAAGGGTACGTCGTCCTCCTGTTAGATTAGATCTATATATTGAAAAAGGAAATGATAATGCTTTATTAATGAATGACGAACCTACTAATTTGAAGGAAGCAATGTTAGACATTGATTCTTTAAAATGGCAAGAAGCTATGAAATCCAAAATAGAATCCATGCACACTAACCAAGTATGGTCTTTAGTGGATGCACCTGAAGGTATAGTACCTATTAGGTGCAAGTGGGTTTTAAGAGAAAAACTGACATGGATGGAAATGTACATACGTACAAAGCATGGCTGGTGGCAAAAGGTTACAGACAAAAACAAGAAGTTGATTTTGATGAAACTTTTTCGCCAATAGCAATGCTTAAGTCCATAAGGATTTTATTGGCTATAGCTGCATACCATGATTATGAAATTTGGCAAATGGATGTCAAAGCAACAATCTTAATAGGAATTTGCAAGAGGATGTGTATATGACACAACCTGAAGGTTTTGAATTCAAAGAATTTCGTGATCAAGTATGCAAGTTACAAAGGTCCATTTATGGACTGAAATAAGCGTTGCTAAATTGGAACATTCTTTTTGATGAAACAATCAAAGAGTTTGATTTTATCAAAAATGTGGATGAACCTTGTGCTTACAAGAAGGTAAGTGGGAGTGCAATCGTTTTCTTAATGCTTTATGTGGATGACATCTTGAAATACTTGAGAAAGACTAAAGATGTTTTTTTAGTCTATAGAGGAACTGAGCTGAGAGTTCAGGGTTATTTAGATACCAGTTTTCAGTCTGATCAAGACAATAGTAGATCACAGTTAAGGTATATATTTACTCTTTGTGATGGTGCGATTAGTTGGAAGAGTTCCAAACAACCAACCATCGTTGATTCAACAACTAAGCGGAGTATATTACAGTTTCTGAGGCAGCGAAGGAAGTAGTTTAGATCAAAAAGTTCATCAATGAACTTGGAGTGGTTCCTAGCATTGTTGAGTTGATAGTATTGTACTCCGATAACAATGACACTTTTGCACAAGCGAAGGAACCGAGGTCTCATCAGCGATCCAAGCATGTACTCAAAAAGTTTCACTTGATCCGAGAGATAGTGGAACGGAAGGACATCCTCATAGAGCGAGTTCCCACTAAAGAGAATTTTACAGATCCTCTCACTAAGCCTTTATCTCAAACCAGACATGATAGACATATGGATGGCTATGGTATTCGATACATTGGCGATTGACTTTAGTACAAGTGGGAGATTGTTGGTTTATGCCCTTGTAGCCAATTTATTTTTTGTTGTAAATTTATTTGTATGACATTATTATTATTCAATAAAAGGCATTATTTATCTTTGTGTATTTGTTAATTATTTAATTATTAATCATAAAGACAAAATCCATGGAATAATTGTTATGCAATTAGAAATTATAATGTGATTATAATTATGAGATTCGAATTGCAGTTTTTGTATTATTCTTAAAATGTTCCTAGTCATAGTTTCATCAAGACAGGGTATTGATGAAATAGTTAGGCTAGTACATGTTTGTTTCTTTCTTATGAAGAAACTAATTGATCTCATAAATTAAAGTGTGGAGAAACTTAAACAAACATGTAGGTGCTTATTAGAGAATAAGTTCACTGAACTGACCCGATTATGAAAATCCCGAATGGAACATTACTTTTGTGCCTGTGGATTATCTCATTATGATGGTTGTATAATTAATCCTTAGACTTGAGATTACCAAGGTTATCTCATGTAGAAATTACTATGTTTTGATGCTACTTATGTTCTACTCATGGAGTAGTTCAATTCGATAGTTATTGGATATAGTATGAACTATATGGAGATAGTAGAGTAAATTAATAAAGAATTCGTTGTCCTAAAGTAATTAGAAAGAATGTTCTGATGTTCTTAATTAGTAATGATTTTGGGAATCTCTAGCTAGAGTAAATTGAAATTTGGAAAAGTTGTTTCCAAATATCAATTATAAACCATTTACTAATTAGCAAGAACGAACATGATTAGATTATTTAGAGTAGACACGAATTCCATACTCTAATTCTAATTGGAACATTAGATGACAAAAAGATTAATTTATACATCATAGTCATGCATAAACAGATTAAGTGAAACCACTTTGACATTCCTAATATTTGGGTGGTCATGACATGTTGTTAGACGTCAATCATGATCTGTGGTTATAAATTATTTAATTAGGAAATTAAAGATAAATTAAAAGGAGTTTTAATTTATCTAATTCTAATTATGAATTATTATTATAATTTATAATCATGTCCAACATATTCGGAACCTAATGGGACACATTTTGATAAAATCCAAAGAAATGAAAAATATGATTTTTATATAAAAAGAAAAATTAGAAAATTTGGAGCTAGTACTTCTTACATTTTTCCTCTTAAATTAGATTTGAGTTTTCTCTAAATAGATCTATGGATACCATTAGAGGCCGGACGATCGAACGGCTCGTAGATTGACGAATTCAAGGCGAAAAGAAAAATTACAACAGAAAATCGAAACAGGTTAGTATAACTTTGTTAATTTCTTGTTTTATGTTTCAAAATAAATTTTTTTAAAATTGATTATATGGAAAATATTTTAAAATTCATTTCGCTGCGCCTAGATTCGATCTTGTGTTTATTTTTTAATATACATTTTTTATAGTGTGCAAAAGCTTTTACAACACAACTTTCTGTGATCCTGAAACTATTGACCACTACATTGCCAAAGTGCTTGTTGAGAGAGTATACTGATGGTGACCTTTTATGGTGTCATTCACTCTACATTCTGGTCTGTACGTTATCAATGTTGAAATAAGTTCGTTCCATTCTTCGATCCAAATGCAGTCATACCTTTTGATCTCCATTCTTAACACTTTCGAAACTGAACATCTTGAAATGATTATACTCTCCAAACTATATATATATAAAACGAGATTGGGAAATTCACTCCTATTTGAAAAAACTAAATACTATTTTCATATCTCTTAACATTCATTTATGGTTAAATCAGATGAGACCAAAATCTTTTACTTACTAAACAACCAATGCACATTTAATAACACACCTAATAAAGTGTTTTTTTTTTTAAAGAAAAATAGAAGATGGCTAGACTACCTAGAGAACAAAGATAGACAGAATGGGGAGACAAACAACAATGGCAGTGGCAATGATAGCGAGAATAACAATAATAGCTGCGAGGAGCTTCTTCGTAGGTAGGGAATAAGGATTTATGCTTTCGGCAGCAAAATTGGTCAGCCATAAAAACAGCTTTTTTTTATAAAAATATAAAGAAAAAATTGTGTTTGTTATCACCTTCTTTATATTCTTATAAATCGAAGAGTCTTACGTCAAATTTGACTTTCCAAAGACAATTAAGAAGATTGGAAGAAGCAATGTTAGGATTATTACTTCATTTTGTTTCACTCATTTAATAAAATAATGTTAATTCAATACAATTTAAAGTCTAGCTTTTATAAATTTGATCTTGATCCGGTTAAAATAAATTTTATTTATTGGCTTTAAATTAGTTTTAAATTATGTCAAATCCAAATTATTTTATTTTGTTTAATGAAAATTAAAATGAAAAAAGGGAAATAAGATACTTTTTCCTTTAGCATAATGCCTCGCAGGCTCACACAATGAGTTATTAGCTTGAAAGTAAAACCTGTCTCTGATGAGTGTGTCTTTGTGCTTAAATTGTAAAGGTTTTCGTATGTTAGTGGGCTCTTAAAGTACATCAGTGTGATGTAATTTTCTCGTTTAAGTAAACAAAATTTCTCCTAAAAGAGATAAATAAAGCAATTGAGGTGAGATTCAGTGTTTATTCACCATATTAATGGGATCTTAAAGTACATCAATGTTTACTCCCACGATACGCTCTACCATTTTTCCTACGTTATGAATGGCTTCCTTCTTAACTGTTTAACATATTTTTCATGGTTCTGGAGAATAAAAAGGCACAATAAAGAAGAGATAGTTGGACAAGTTCAAGTAACAGCTATAAGGGGTAATGAAATCTCGCTTAAGGAGTGGATTCATAATTCCTCTTCTGAGAATTTTTTAGTCTCTGGTGCGGTCACTTGTAAGTTGTAACTCATGATTTTCAGTTTCAATATGAAAATCCTAAAAACTCTACCAGAATTCAAGTCCTTTTCATCGATGGTCACCATTTTCACTTTTCGACTGAGGTCTCTTCCATTAAATCGTATTGTCCAACAATGTGAACACTCTTTTTACTTGATAATAAAAGTTGCTTTCAGGAGTAGAGTATAAAAATTTTAATTGCAAGTTCTTAACTGATACAAATTTATGAATAATTTTACTCAATTCTATATATGTTTTAAGAAACAATAAAACAGGTATTTGTGAAGTTCTACATTATTGAGACATATATTTTGAAATATCCTATAAAAATATATGTCTCAAATAGAAAATGTGAAATTAAAATTATCAGAAGAGCCAATGGTAATTTTCTTTCTCTACACCTTTCAAACACCAAACAAAATTTCATCAAGTATCTCTATTTAACATGAAACAGTAAGATAGTTCAACCGTTCTTGCAAATCACAAGGACGAAAACGTTAAACTGGTTGATAAGCGTCAGTAGCTTTAGGCTTTATTCCTCGACAATGGTAACTTTCGCTAAATGACATAAAAGTTATGCAAGGATATCATGTTCATGCCTCTACTCTCATCTAAAATCTAAACATATGAATCAAAACTAAGTTTGAAAAGTTTTTGATCATTAGTCCAATAGGAAAACTTTTCTCTTTGTTTTGATTCTTTAGCATTTAGATTCAGAAAAGACTGAAGGCAGGCAAATGATATCCCAACCAAGAAGTTGATGATTTAGAAAGGACAACTGAAAGTCCTCCTTAGACGGTTCATTGTGTTTGTAGTCTTCTTGGTTTTGGTCTCAGCTTTAGTCCGCAGCCCTTTCTCCTTTCCCATTATCTCGACCTATTAATACAAGTAAGCAACAGAACCATCATGAGTCGGTTACAATATAAACAAAAGAATCACCATGAATAAATCATGGGTATAAATACACACGCATAGAATTTATTATCTTCTACACAAGTAAACTAGTATTACGCTATACTGATCAATACCTGTAAAAACTAGGTAATTTAGTCTCTTTATTAGTTAGCTCGATTGTTATATCGTGAAGTACCTGGAACTTGAGCTGTCCTTTCAGGAATTCATTCTCTCTTTGTAACTGCTTGGTTTTCTCCTCAAGCATATTGATATACTCCTGTAATAACAAACAATTATCCTCAAACAAAGCTTCAATGACCATTCTTTAAACTTGGTATGATAGAAGTCAAAAACCAGGACACATTTATAGGCCTCCTTAGCACAAAAAGCACGTGACACATTAAATCACTTACCAAATTTGTTTTGTGTACAGCACATAACATTTTGACTCTTTTTCTGGAAAGTGACATTGACTCTTTGCCAAATTTAAGAATGTAATTGGAGTTCTATCAATAAAGCAATGTTTTATATGTTACTTACATTCCTCTTGGCCCGAGATCTTGCAGCCGAAACTCTATTTTTGATCTTTTTCTCTTCGCCTATTCTTGCAGTCTCTTCTGGAGTCTCATAGTTTCTTTTTCTTCTTCTTCTATGTCTATTACTTTGTTGCAATGATCCCAAATCTTGCTTATCATTCACTAGCGATGCAGCAACTTCCACTTGAGTATTGTCACCCCTTATGGGATCGGTATTGCATTCAATCGAAGAACTTTGGGTTTTTGGAGGTAGTGATTTGTTTACATCAACCTCCTCAGTAGGAAAGCTACTATTTAGATCAATTAGCTTTGAAGATAAAATGCCATAATCACTACTTGGAGTTGTTTTTAACAAGTAATCTAACCAGTCTGTTGGAACATCACCCATAGTCTATTACTCACAGTAACTTAGAAGTACCTGCGCTAATGATTAAGGATAAGTTAACAACATTAAAATAAAATGCTATTGATGATTCTCTAATTAATCTTTCTATTTTTGAAGAACACAAAAATTTATATCCCTTGTCCTAAGCACTTATCATGATTCACATTCTAATAAATGGGGAGGTACTACTACCTTCTTACTAATCAAAACATTTATTAAAAACTAAATCTTAGATGGAGGCGTACTTATGAGCAACAACCTTCCCAACATAATTGGCCAAGTGTTGTATTAGTTGTAGTCATAACTGTGTCTACATATTGTACACAAAAGACTTTATATACTATAAATCAAAATTTAAGTCAATATTTCTTCAAAGGAAACGGCACTACATAAGAGTCTTTTGTATTTTCTTAATGTAAAAAAGCTGTAATTTGAAAGAGCAATCATGACTCCTGGAGTCTAAAAAAGAGAAATAAAATCATAGTAAGAAAAATGTTTAAACACATTATTGAGGATCCTTGAGAGTTGAGAAGTACTTCAAAATATCTGCTTGCGGCATAGCTTTATGTGTCAATGCTATACCATGCTAACATTACATAACTTCATACAGCTATCCTCATCAAAGAATGTGAGAATTTCTACAACACAAACACTGAGAATATTCTACTTCCAAAAGTAATATGTGTTTTGTAAGCACCAATACTTGATCAAAGTCTAGAGTTTCACATAAAAAAAAGACAATAAAAGAATCATGGTTATTAAAGTCAATGCCTAATGAATAAAATGAGATAGAAATGACTTTAGAGTCAATTACACCAAACCCTCTATGGTCTCACTATTTTTCAAAGCCCCTAAGCCTTAATTTCACCAAAAAAAGTCCATGTGATTCGAGTTAGAAAATTAGGCTTTTTCTCAATACTTTATTGGGAACTAAATTTAATTGTCTAGTAGTTATAGTACATGTTAAATTATAATTTACAAAATAAAATAATAAGAACAAAACATATTTGACTAATTTTAAAGCATAGGACCATTTTCTAACATAACTGAAACTATAAGAGACCCTTTGTAAAACAACAAAATAATGCAGGAAGACTTTGTATAATTAACTTACCATCATACGATATAAATGCTCATGTTTTCTACAACAACAATCTAGTAAAAATCCCGTTGATACACGGTGTCTGAAGAGGTTTAGTAGTACGCAGCCTTATAAATGCTCATGTTTTCTACAACAACAATCTAGTAAAAATTCCGTTGACAAATGGGGTCTGGAGAGGTTTAGTAGTACGCAACCTTACTCCTAATAAGCAAAGCTCATGTTTTATGCATGTAACCAAATTAAAATCTAACAAATTTTGGTGTTAAAATCACATAAAAGGCTATTTTCAAAATAAATCGTGGTTATTATTGCATAAAAAGAACAATATTTTATATCATCGGAGAAAATGATGCAACTAATGAATAATGAATAATGATTTCATGAGAGTTAAGGAAAATAGTAATATTATTTAATTTGAGAAACTAGAAGGAAAAACATATACATTATGTGGGAACTAAGGGCTTGTTAAGACTTGGTTGTTTCTAGCATATACACTATATCATAATAGTATATGCTTCAAATATTTTCTAAAATCTTATGCTATTTCAAATGAATTATACCTTCCTTTTCATATTTGCGAATTAAAACTATGCATGATAATTTCTTAGCGAGAGAGTTGAAGTAAGACCAGTTACCAAGTAGTCGTAAAGAAATCAACTAACGAGAGAGAATAGAGCAAAAGGACTTTTAGATAGAGGAAGAAAGATAAAGACGATGCTTAAATCTCATAGCTATATCGCGTATTTAAGCACTTAGCCTTCTCAACTTCTTCACGACACCACCGTGTCATTACACGTGCAATGGCATTAGGGAAATTTGAATACATTTGTTACGTCTAAGAAAGTTTTCATACGCAAATTTTAGACAATTTTGTACCTTTCCTATAATGATTTATTCACTTACTAATTTAGTATTTCTATTCTATTAGTTTATGTAATTTGTTTTCTTTAAGTTTTTACATTTAGGTTGCACTTTTGTTGTTTAAGTTTCAAATAAATGTTTAATTGTAAAAATCTGTGCCAACAATCAATTGGCTTAATTAATACAAGATAAAGGAGGAATGTTGCTTTTATTTGTTATCTATGGATACTTCAAGTATGGTCAAACAATATCTTCACTAAAACTTTTGACTTTTGACTACTAATCCATCCTTATCTTTGACCAAAGTGAGAAATAAAGATAACCAGATTACAATATAATGAGCTTACCATATATTGCTGACTAATTAAAGCACAATATCTCACTCACCACACCTCAATCACACACGTACAGTTAGGTTACAACATCTCTCTGTGAACTTTTAAGTTTCTTCAACTATAGAATGCTTTGACATAGTACTAGATTTGCTAAAGCATTAATTTTTTTAGTTAAATGGAATTTGTCAGTAAATACTAGCCAGCCAAAGAAACATAATAAATAGCCATTTCCTTCCTCATGTGCAATTTTTTAACTTACAGAGTTTGATGTTAAGTCTTATCACATATAACACCCTTCACATGTTTTGTTGAACATATTCTTAGCCCTTAAATGAATCCACAACATCAAGTATATACATAAATATGTGAAGATATATAAATATGTGCATCCATATGTAACCTGAAGATTTTTATCATCAAAACAAACCATAGCGAACATCTAAAATGACATACCATCCTTTTAAATACAAAATTTTCCAGCAAACTCAACTGGTTAGAAAAAGTTGGGCCTCAAGGTTTATATTAAATTTTCTTGTTGAAAAATTTGTCACTTGTTGAGTTGATCAAAAATAGGCTTTAAAAAATTCTACTCACACGCATAAAAATTTAAATGTTAAGTATAAAGGTTATCAAACAAAATTATATCATCACTTCGTAGTATGTTAGGAAATGCAATGACAATAAGTTTAACATGTGTTACATAAGATAAGACTAAAGTGCCTGAAGGAATGAAATAAGCATAATATAATGTTCACCTCATTATACTACAACTTTACGAAACAATCAAATAAAAATAATCGATTTTTTAATGTAACAGTGATGGTATTATTCCTCCCATAGCATTTAAAAAACATCATTTTAGTCCATGTTAAAGCTATAAAACAGCAACATCGTGAATATTTAATCCAAGGCATCCAAAATTCCAGCATTGACAAGGAACCCAAATAATGTCACAAGTTAACGGCAATAATCTACCCAATATTTAAATAAAGAAACAAGAGAAAATTTCCCACCTACAAATCTTTTTATTTTCTATAAGCCAGAACCAAATTCATTTGGATAGACGAACGTGAAGAATGTAACAAAACAGTCCTGATTTCATTAGGCACTACAAGGTCTTAGGCTTATATTGTTAGTGCAAACCTGAACCTTAAGAATCCTATAAAGCCCAGCCCAAGTCCATTGTTAGTTCATAAATATAACTAAATCCAGCATCCAAATAAAAATAGTGAACTTTTGGCTAAAATAGTGAATTGCTTATTAAAAAAAATATGAGCTTTGGTCTTGAAAAAATGGGACATGGGGCTGTTTTTTTTTTTCTGAATACAAGGAAAAATAAACAGAAAAATGCGACTAAACTAGGTCAGCCGGCGGGCAAACCCCGGCGATACAAAGTGCGGCTCCAATCAGAAGCTAAAAAAGACATGGGGCTGTTTTTGATCATGAACTAAAATGAAGATGATGAGATGCCAGATAAGCGGCATCATTACCAACCTCATTTCCAAACTAAGATCCAAGAATTTAACACTCACTTTACTCACTAACCTTGACCAAATCATTACTGTAAATAACGTTCAAATACCATTTGTAATCCAATAACCCAGGCAGTTTTCTTTTTCTCTGAAGTAGGTTTTCATCTATTAACATAACCGCATAATCACTACTCAAATAATCAATTAAAGTCAAGTATAATCACACAAAATCTCCAAATCGCATTTCAAATCCTATCTTTTCAAATTTTCTAAACATCATCAAATCAAGTACACAAAATTTGAGTGTTAAAAGCTTACCCATCTCCCTATCACAGGGGTTTCCAATTTCCGCTTTGGACGGATTCCAACTCGCTCACTATCTACCAACAACGCATAGCAGTTCCTGGCCGGTGGCAGAACTCCTGGCGATGCCGACGGTCGCCAGAGCTCTCAGTCTCGAGCCCTTGGACATGTCGAAACTGAAACAGTGGGCTACCGGCTGTGAGCAAAGAAAGCAACGCCGGTGGCTTAAGCATATTCGCCGGCGGTTGGGGGAAGTGAAATGCGGGAGACAAGGGGAACCGAATTCTCTTCCATCTAAACGACGTAGCGTTGAAATTTTTTAAAAGATCCGTCATATTTATTCTTCTCACTAAAACGACATCGTACGGATGGGCGGGCTTGTTGGTCCGTCGTTGGGTTCAGTAAGTTGCAAGTCTATTCGAATTTTTTATTTTTCTATCATTTAATTTAATTGGTATAATTTATTTTTTATCCGCTTACTAATCTAAAATTGTTACGTTTGAATTCTCATTAAGAATGAGAGTTGAAAAAATATTCTTGCGTTTGGAGGTATTCATGTGTTGTATTTGTTATTAGTGAAATTTGCACATCGTTGAGGCCATCATCAAAATGACTAACCAGGCCGCAACCAGTACTCCTAGAGAAGTTCATTTCGGCAGTCGAAAATATGCTTCTATATGACGTATACGGATAGTTCCATGCATATGATATGCCACTAATAAGCTCGCAACCGAAATATATATCTATACGTAGGATATAGCTGCAGCTGATCTTGCTCATACTGCAGGCTTAAGCGCCAACCTAGCTATATATATTGTCTCCCTAATATGTGGTTCTTCAACTTTACCAACTCTTTTTATCTTCTTTCGTTTGCTTTTCTTCTTCAAACAGTTTCTGGAGTTGATCCCATCAAACATTTTTGTTTTGACCATAAGATAAGCATCAACAAGGGTTTCGAATACAACCTGGACAAAATGATTAATTCATTATCCTCCGATGCACCCGCCACTGGTTTTGCTGAAGGTGAATTAGGCCAGAACTCTGAGAAAGTCATCGCTATTGCTCTCTGTACAGGTCCTGTGAAAAGCCAACAATGTCAAACCTGTCTTGAGGTTGGTGGCAGAGAGATTCGCAGTCGCTGTTCTATTCTGGAGTACAAAGGAGGAGTTATTTGGTATGATGATTGTATGCTCAAGTACGCGAACCAAAAAAATTTCCTGGGGAGTATAGACTACTTGCACGGCTTCTTTCAGTGCAATCCAGATACTGTAAAACATCCCATAAGGTTCAGAGAAAGGAAACAGAAGCTGTTTCGAACGTTGATCAAGGAAGCTCACAAGAGTCCTGACTTGTACGCGGCTGGAGACATAAACGTAGGACGTTCTGAGAGGATTTATGGGCTTTTCCAGTGCACAAGAGACCTTTCTAGAGTTGCGTGCAAGGATTGCATCAAACATTACAGTAGTAAGCTTAAATTTGCCTGTCATAAGAAAGTTGGTGGATCTGTTCTCTCCGGAAGTTGTAACATGAGATTTGAGGTCTACCCTTTCGTAAACCCTTAGCCTTAGGTTTCCATTGAATTATGTAATCATAATATAAATAAGAATTGTAATTTTAATGCTTGAAATTTATATTGGCTAATAAGAGTTAAGTTGTTTGAATGTCACCCGAAATTGACGGAAACTAAAAAATAAACTTTCATGCATTAATGCGAACCTTCAAAAGAAAATAATGATGGATGTGGCATGACCTGTGCAATCTTCATATGAATAACAAAGGAAAAAGAAAAAAGAAAAACAAGAAAAGCTTCAATGGGACTTGGAACGTCGTTGTAATAAGGATGTCCTCGATCTCCTTTCTTTTCACTATGTTATGTGCTAACGAGCGCAAGTGTTGATGTCCGAGCTTTGCTTCAGTAAGGTATTAAGAAGCAAAAAATTCAACCCAAATTCTCTGTGCCATCAGCCCTATGCCAACGTAAATGGATTGTTAGGATAGAGTGGCACAAAATTGGCATAGGACTGGTAGCACAGAAGATCAAGTTCCCAAAAAATTGCGCATCAGAAGTGATTGAATTTCAACAGATGAAACCTGGAAGAATGTTGGGACCAATCCATTTTGTTGGCGTATAAGATTTCCTCCTACGTTGTTCTCAATCCCATTGTTACTAGTTGAATTGGAAAGAAAGTTGATAAATAGCATCTTCAAACGCTTTTTTTATTCCATTTATTGAAACACATGCAGCATACATAATCCTGTTCTACCACTGTTGCATTAATCTTCCACACCACCTGATTTTAAAAATGGAAACTGTCCAAATCTTATTCCGTTCTTGATTTTGTGATAACCTTCAATTTAAATTAATGCTTTTCCAAATATTTAATAGTTTTCAGACTAATTCTCCCATGAACCATCCAGACCGTGCAAGACCAGGACAGTGTATTTACACTAGAGATAAAAAATGTTCTGGTTTTTACTAATCAACCCAAATACTGACATGGAATTACAAATTTACATAGTGGACCCCCTAGTCGTATCTCCTCCTAGTGAATACAACAAGGCTAGAAATCGAATACATTTACAGGGATGGAGCAGAAACTACAGTGTTGACTTTACTTATTTATAGTGGCTGCCGAGGATCATATTGGAAACATATTACTTGAGCTATACAATGGACCAGCTAGCAACTAGCTACCCCAATATGCATTCTTTTGTTTCTTGAATCGTGATGGCAAGTTTTCAAAACCCCCCACGAGAATTGGCAGTGTTAGGAGATGGCATGGACATCAGAACCTCATGTCTGGGCATTTTCCTTTTACCTGCATGTCCCTCCTACCCTGAAGTATTATTTGCAGGGGGGACTTCTGTTGGATTGGAACTGGCTGGTGGGGTCTGAGGTCGCGGTGTACTAACACTAGCCATGCCATACTCATCATGAAGTGCACCAAACTCATCCCATTCAGCTATAGTTTAGAGAGTGAAGAAACAAACATCTTAGTACACTATATGTCAAGAGATCAAGAATGGGTAAAAAATGGAGCTAACAAATGGCAAGGTTACCATCGGTGCGCCACATATCTGTCATGCTAACATCAGCATCTGTCAACAGCCAGTAATCAGCGCTAGTCTGCAAGCAGAAGCGGTTATTTGTCGTTACAAATGGGTTATCATAGTAGTTGCAAGCAGAAAGAATAAAGATAATGTGTACGTGTATATATAACTACAACCCATACATGGATGTGCTACCAGACATGTTTTACAACTTCTATCCAATTATTAAGTTAAATTTCTTCATTGTATCAAATCACCATCATGCTTGCACCTTGCAAGGTGTAATGGACGTGTGTAAAAAGTTATCACTAATATCAAGTTAAATTGTTTCACAACTGATGTTTAAAAAGAAATCCAACTTACATCAACATCTGAAGGAACAATCTTCATGATCCCACTCACAAAATCGTGTGAGGAATTAAGTTCTGAGCAGAGGCCACGAGCATCTTGTCCTTGCATTTCAAACTCCTCTTGTCTCCTCTGCCCCCCACTCATTGTAGCTGCGAGATTTTCATTAAATCCTGAACTTGATGGATAGCTTGGAGGTGGTTCAGCACCATTAATCTCCTCAAATTTCTCTTCAAATTGACTAGCATGACATACCCAGAGAGAAGATAAGACTGGGAATAGGGGTGAAGAAGCACAAGCATCACAAATATCACTTAAATCTCTAATGAACGACTGATCCATCATTCAGTAGAGGCAAGGTTCACATAGATAAAAAACTAAGAAGCAACATACCTGACTAGATAAACATCTATTGGACCCATTGTACTTCTAAGCACAATCCTATATCTTCTCTGGGGATAGTCTACAGCCTGCTGCAGAACCAAAAGGCTTCAATGATAACAAACAAAGAATAAACTATTCGTAAATTGTCTGCTAAATACCTCATCAGGGTCTGGGACTTCCAGAGTAGTGCCATGTGGTGCTTTGATTGCTATCAAGGTTTCATTCTGTTAGAAGAATATTTAAGCTTGGTTACTCGAAAAACTTATTAGGAACAAAGAAATACTAAAAGTCAGAAGCTTAAAAGGACGGCAGCGGAGGCAACAACCTGGAAGCAGGGTAAGCTCTTAATGTCCTCCTCAGTGATAAATAACCACCTAGGATGATAAACATGAAACATGAGCTCCATAGAATGAAGAATGACAATTGACAATTGGTGTAAGCACAAAGAAATTTTTACTTTTGATTGTTCTCATCTTCACTGAGCTCCCTCAATCTTTCTTGCATATCTCTGCAAATTGGTCTGTTGGCCTCAGCATAGTGCAAAAATTTTAAGAAAGGCAATTTAAATAGCTGCCTGGCAGAAAAAAACAAAAATTCATAACCTTATCTGTTCATCTAACCCGTGTTCCTCAACAGTAAGGTTTTGAACTTCTGCCTGCGAGTAAAGAAGCATCAAGGAAAAGTCATAAACTCTGTATGACTATTTTCATTCCTTATTTTGCTAATGGATGAAAGAATGACTTGCCATTTCTCAGATAGTCTGAAATGTTTCACATAAACCCAAATCAACTAAACAAGTTGTTTCCAAACTTCCAAACTAATTAACACAACTAACTCTTGACTGAGGACATCTTTCCAAACAAAATTGAATTGCTGGAGAACTCATATGGCTAATGTTCACTCATTAAATGTGAAGCACATCATATCTAAATTGAAGTTGTTTCATTAAAATCCATCCTCATCTTTCCAAATTGGGAACAATAAATAGCAACACCTAAGAAAACTAGAACTACACATAGATAAAACAACAAAAGTTTTAAGGCTCGTCAATACACATGAAGAAAGATATTAACTACTGATACCTGCAAGCTAGCAACACTTTCATCTGCTTCACCTGGCCTTGAGACATCAAGTCCCCTGTTAGCAATCAAATTTGAAGTTACTCCCCACATAAGAACAACTAATTGAAGAATTCAAGACAAAGAGACGATCAAATTTTTAGCAAATGAAAAAGAAAAAGATAAAAAAACTCACTTCCACTGAATTCTATTTTTGAGCTTCTTTTCTATGAGACCAATTCCTTCTAGAACATTTGTTATGTCATATATCCGCCTTTTTTGGACCTATTACGGCAGAAAACATTCAATTACTTAATTTTGATCACATAGGACAAAGAGATTAAAATAACTAACAGTTACCTCCAGAGTGTCAGCAGCTTTATTAAGATCAAGAATACCATCTTCAGCATGTTTGATCAGATTAATAAATTTCTTTGTCAAGAGACCTGAATCAGAAACAAATGCTTATTAGCTATTATTTGTTCGAGCAAAGCAACTGGCCAATAAAGGAGCAGAAAATGTTACCCAGAGAGCTGTCATAACGACAGGGACCTGTAGGAGTAAGATTATTGCCAGGAGAACCTGCCAATCCAAGAGCACGATATATTATCTTACTTTTTTTAAAATATATTTTCCTCATTGATATTACAGAAAGTAGTGACATAAAATATAGAGTTGGCACAATAAATTGCACATTGTCTTAATTTACATAAAATATATATATATATATTCACCAAGATTTGGAGTCGCATTATGAGGTCCAGATTTACTGTTTTTTGCAAGCCTAGATGTTTTGGGTGTTTTGCCACCCTTTCCTGTAACAGGTGTCTGGAGGGGGCTGTTCACCACTTCTGTGTACCCAGGACCAGGATTCCACTCACTAGACTCAGCTTCATGATCTGCTGCATCATTCTTCCGCTTTAATGGCTGATACATTTAGTGTTTTCAGGTCACTATTAGCAAAATGTTCATGCGCATTTGTGCATTAGTTTGTTGTGATAAAGAGTTCCATCTACGTAACATAAAGAATCCAAACAAAAGCTGCAAGTATGCTGAACTTTTTTTATATCTTTTTTTATCTGATTTAAACATACATCATGCTCAAAGCATAAAATGAAACCTCTTGCCTATATGAATATGAGATTAGACTATGTAACTAAAGAAAAATTATCATCCACTCAGGAGAACAGAAATGTTTTCAGAATGCAAAGTTATGCTAAAAACATGGTCCCTTCCTTTTCCAACTCCAATCAATTCTAATTCTCTGCTTTTTGCAACTATTATACTTGTAAGAATAATAGTTTCACTACCAGATAAACCGCAACAAACAAAATGGACCACAAAAAGATAACGAATATCAGCAGAAGTCAATATGCCATAAACATTTTGAACATAGATACAGCAGGCACTATACCCTTCATTTCCTTTTGAAAATTTATACATTTAAATCTTGCAAGTCTTTCACCAACAACATTGCGAAAGGAATAGAAAAACATGATCATCAATTTTTTTAAGTTCAAAGACAGTTTCAATAACGCCCTTCAAAATAAAACTGACGGATCCGGACATTGGAAGCAATCACATTACAGATGCAATAAAAAAGAGTTTGATCAATTGATTGAATTGACTAACTATCACAACTGTGGAAACGAATTTCCCTTTTAAAACCAGGGATTCATTCATTTGACCCTAATTAGCACAACAAACTCACTCGTAAACATATAACATCCCAAAATCGCAATTTGAGCAACATTTAAAGATTAAACCTCTTAAATAAGAGCATTTATACAAATTCAAGTAAGACTAATGCACAAAGAATTTATCAAACCCCTCCACTACCCTACAAGCCAAAAGTAACAAAACACAAACAAGATAAATTAAACAAAATTCTGCAGAGACCAAAGGTTAATCACTAATACCTGAAGAAAGTGATCAAGACCGAGCAGATCTCCACACAGCACAAAAGAAAATGAAAAACCCCAAACCCAAACACACAAAACCAAAACCGAAACAAAAAGCAAGCAAAACAAACCGAACAAAGGCATGAAAGAGAAGAAACCAACAGGAAGCTTAACAACGATGGCGTCGGCATCGTGATCGGCGAGAGGGCGGACAGGTTCGGCAGCGAAGCGGTGGTAGTCGCTGGGGGGGAAGAACGGCGGCTTCATAGAGGAGAAAGGGAATTGGCGCTTGAAAACATTCTGCAAGTGCGACGGCGACGACTGAGTAGAGGACGGATTTGGCGGCTGCGAATTCGACATCTAAAAGCAGTCAAAATCCGGTGAACTGAAAGGAGAAAAACGAACGGATTTGGAGTAACTGTCAGTGAGAGAGAGAGAGAGCGCGCGAATTGTGTGAAGTGAAAAGGAAATCGAGAAGATCTGAAAAAATAAAACAAAAAAAAAAAACAGCGGGAGAAAGAGAGAGAGAAAGTGAGAGAGAGCAGAAAACGAGGGAAGGTAAGAGAAAGGAGGGAATTTGGTTCGGATATAGATGTGGAGGGAAGCCATTTCACTTTTTTTCCTTTTTTTATTTATCTATAAAAATAATATAATAATCAAACCATTAAAAAATTAATGAGATAAATAGGATTTCTTTTAAACATTTATATATTACAGCCAATTAGCTGATTAAGATTCTGATGTTCATAAGATTGATGTTGTTGACTTAGTAAGGTAAGTCTTTACAGGAAACGTTACATTAACACCAGTTGTGATGACGTGGTGCAAAGTGATTGGGGAAGCGAATAAGTTACAGTGGTGGTGGGGATAGAAGTGGAGGTACTTGCCAATGAGATCGGAGAAAATAAAACATAAAATAAAAATAAATCAAAAAGAGAGAGAGTTGGCGCGAAACAAGAGCAGACTAAACAAAAGAAAAACCTAACCCATCCAGCTGTCCTCACTCCCCTCAGTCTGAGTGCAAGTGTAACCATCACTTTCCCACCACCTTCTGTTCCACACTATAGTATACTAGCAAGACATTACCATTATCTTCTTTAAACTTTGGACGCTTTTGTGAGTCATGCTTATAGCTGTGGACCAGACCTCAACTTCAGGCCCGTCTGTTCCAAACAGATGTTGTTGTCTCGAAACCTGTTTTAAAGTTTTTCTTTACTTTTTAAAGTTTTTTTTTTTTCATAAATTTGTTTTCAAATAATTAAACAAATCCCAATTGCAGTTATGTTAACTTAAATATCGACTCAGGGTTAGTTTTTATCTGACGATAATATTGTTCTCCACTTTATTCTCTATTTTTGTTCTGTGTATTTTCAAAATTAACTTTTTTTGATCGTATAATTATATTGTGAAGTTTGAAAAACTATAATAAAAAGATTGATTAAACTTTTTAGCCTTTATTTAATTTTATAATATTATTTTACATTTAAAAATATCATAATATTAAATTTTTTAATATAAAGAGTCATATCAAATTAATATTTTTATTATATAACTATTATATATATCGTATATGTGTCATACTATAATTATCGATATTTTTAATTTATTAAATAATAAATTAAATTCATATATATTATATGAAAAAATACTAATATGAAGTAGTTCGCTGCATCATTCATATTAGTAAATAAATCATCATCATCATCATCATCATCATCATCATCATCAAAGTTATAAACTTAACTTTTTGTAAAATTAAATATCTAAATTCTAAATTCTTATAAAAATATTTAACGAAATACTAAGAAACATAATATTCATGCCCTTATAATTTTTTTTAAATCTTGCTCTCATAAGTCATTTTACACATCAACTGTTAATACTAAATAGCTAATTTTACCAAGCATTTTTAATAAACAGCTTATGTTACCCGTTTGTTAGATCGGTTAATATAATAAAATATCAGTTAACAACTAATGCAATCCACTGTTTGCCGAACAAAATCTATATCTAAAATCTGAAAATTATTTTGGCTCGAGTCGAGCACTTTTAGTTGCTTAAACTTTGCCAGTCTAGCAAATGAAACACCATATCTTAACTGGTTTCTTAACTGCGAATCAAATCTCCAACCCCATCGGGAATACTTCCATAAACACCATTTCCAGTCAGAACTCAGAACTAACCTCTTGAAATTAATGAAAGTACCGAAAATAATAACTTGTATTCATGTTTTGCTACACTCTTTCTTGATAGGACATGCACAACTTGGAAAATAAGTCTTTTACAAGTCAATATAGGTTTAAATATAGGATGAGGCATTCGAACCAAATAATTAGAATCGTAAGCCCTTTTAATGTAAAACAATTGATCCAAATAATTATAATAGTAAACCAAATACCTAAAGATAGAACCTCCTTTTATTATGTGACATGGCTAACTTTAGCTTTTAAAGAGATCAGCTTACAAATTTTTTGTACGTTATTATATTACGTAATTGATTCATCATGTACAATGTTATTACCATTATTACTGTCACCAAATAACAATAATACTATTAACATTCAACTTTTTGTTTTCTAAATACGAAGAGCCTAACATAATTGCTCGAAAACACTCATGGTTCATGAAGTACTCAGAGTTTAGTCATTGATTTAGAGGTTCCATAATTATAGCGGTGAAATGCAAAAATAGACTAACTTAAATAAGAAAAATGATTGCAAAATGCTAAAAGTAAAACTAAAAAAATTTATGACGATGCAAAAATAAAGAACTCTAGTTGAATAAGAGCATTACATATGTTGGTATATGTCCAGGTAAGATAGATCAATGAAAATTGCCAAAGGAAACAACAGATTGTATGTGCATATAATACAATATGCTGTTATGTTGAAACTGTAATTGTTTAAGTGAAATTTTGCTACAAAGTTGCATTGCTAAGTTCTAAAACATGTTCATTATTGTTTTTTCTTCATTGCTGTATAATTTTATTCACTAACGGTTGGTTGTGTTTCTATAAGTGGTAAAATAATTGGTTCACCTTGAAAAGTAAGAAGTTTTGAGCTTTTAAAAATAATGTGCTTAAACCTAAAATTGATAACAAATTTAACATCTTTAAGACTACATTGTTGTGAAAAAATAGTGGTGGTTTTTTTTTGTAATATTGTTGATTTTGTTTGGTGTGGAAACGTTTGTTATACAAATATTCTCATGTTTCTTTAATTGATTGTTTTAGATAGAAGAGTATAATTATTTAATGGAGACTTTCAATCTGGTACATGACAATGTATCAACTGAGAGTTATGGTATGATAACTCATAATATACTAAGTGAAAAAAATAATTTAGACTGATGGACAGTTTATTGAGTTTAAGAAGTGATGTTTAGAATTAGGCATACTAACTTTAAATATATGCGACTCAAACCTAGTTCGAAGCTCAAGTAAGCTCATATGGTATATCCCGAGTCAAAGCAATCACTCAAAATAACATCATTTCAGTAAAATTTTCAAAATAACATTATTTTGGCCTTGAATTTTTTTAAACTTAAGACCAAAATGATACCATTTTAGTTAAAATTATCCAAAATAATGTTGTGTAAGTTAGGAGGTCATATTGTTCGAGCTTTTCAAGTCAAGACTCGGTTTGAGCTCTGAGGCTTGAGCATGACCCAAAGCCTGAGCAGTTAATTTTAGAATGAGTCAGGCTAGACCAAGACCCTACTATTGTCCCTATTTAGAACCACTTCATCAAGACTAAATCAAGTGATGGAGTCGAAAAGGCTTAATACAAATATTGTCATAAGATACTGATGGAGAGTATAAAGGTGAAACATGTCATATAAAAAGACACACAAATTCCTATACTATAAAGATGATATTAGGATTAAAAATATTTCCCTAACCTAATGAAAGAAAAGAGTGAAATGATTTTCATAGGTTATAACTGCAATAGGTTAAAGTATTTGTTAGCAAGATGATCATTAGTGATAAGCAACCACTCGCTGTTATTGATAACCAAAATTTCATCTTCACGAGGTCATTTACCTTACTCCAACTAACACTCAACATCCCAACGTGGAATATTGTAAAAAAATACATCTTCAAGATATAAGAAAATTAAAAGAGTTTGATATTGAAGGCATTTTTGAGTATTTATAGAAAGTTAACCATTATGTTATATGTACGGGTAGCTGAGAGCTAAAAATAAGGATTATATGATGATAACGACACATCACATTAACAATAATTGGACTTTATGTAGTCGACTCCTAATGTAAATTATATTCTTTAATTTTGTTATCATTTATTTATTGGTTATGTTATAATTGACATTTGTTTTAAAATGGTAAGTGTATTTATGCATTAACTTCAAATACAAGTGAAAGGTTGCTAATGGATCAAAAGATTATTCTACATGTGATGTTTCACACATTATCAATTTGACAGTGAAAGCTGGGTTGGAGGTAATAAAGGAAGGGGTAAAGGCAATCCAAAATAGCATGGTGTATTAGAGTAAGACACTTAAAAGAGTTGAAAATTTTAAATAAATTATGCAAAAACTATACATTTTGTGTACACGAAAGTTAGTTTTGAAATTTTCAGACAGATGGAACTTCACATTCAAGATGCCAGATTCGATAACCAAATGTATTGAGATATTCAATAGGTTTAAACAAAAACATTTTCAATATATTTGCTTGCTGACTGACGAGCACTGGGAGTTGAATAAAGCAATTTGTGTGAAGTTGATGTTGTTTCATAACGTTACTAAGTTGTTCTCAGGAATAAAATATCCAACTTCACACATTTACTTTAACCATATGTATGAGATTAAACGAGCATTATTTGATTGGATTTTCTACTACAGTGAGGTAATTCAAACTACGATAGAGCACATGATGGACAAATTCAATGTTTATTGGTTTATAATATGATATACTGTCACAATCTTTTTTATATTGGATATGAGATAAATTATGGAGGTTTTCAATTTTTAAATCAGTGATTAGATGGTGATCAGGTTCAAAGACATATTGATATCATTAAATAATTTTGGATTTGTTTAATGATTATCAATTAAGTATGGACATACCATAATCATGGTAGTTTAATATCAATTTCATCTTCACATGTTTTTGATATTACAGATGGAAGATTGACTTCCCATTTTCAAGATTTCATTAAGAAAAAAAAGTTAAGACTTCTCACAATATGATGGGTTGGAAAAATATTTGGTGGCATATACTGTGATCTAAGTTGAATAAATATTACATGATGATGGTTTATTTGTTTGTTAATTATCATGTATTTATTTAATAAAATTATTGTATACTCGTTTCTATATTAATTTTTTATATATAAATGAAGTAATGTGAACCATTAATGATCCTAATTACAATAATTAGCTAGTTCTTTTCCTTTGCTATTTAGTTTGTTTTCTTTAATCTTTACTTGATTTACTAGTTTTTTCCTGTGATTGATTTGATTTTTTTATAAATGAAGATGCAAATCTTTAATTATGCAGTTTTTATGCATGTTAATAAAAAAAATTCTATACCATTGGCTCTTCCTATTTACAAAAGCTCTAACTGTTTTGTATTTTTTTATCACGTAGTTGATGTAAAAAAATTACACTTAATTTATTAATAAAAATTAAAAAATAATTTTATTTAATTTCAGAGCTGACTAACGTAGTGAAGCTTTAGTTTGGGTCTTTACTTTCGAGCTTGATCAGACTCAAGTTTAGACCCCTATCTTTAACTTCAATAGGATTTTGAACCGATCGAAACTTAATTTAATTGAGCTTTAAGTCAAGTTCGAGCCTCTTCTAATGCCTAAGCTTGGTCTGCTCTTATACAGTCTTAGTAGGCTATTGAAAGTGTTTGCTCCACCTGTTGAACCGCCATTTTTAGGAGAAAAAAAAATCATTATTGCTTAAATGAACTTGGCTTTACACTTCTTTGCAATTATGTGATCAAGTTTAAAGTTATCATATTTTAAACTAATGTAGTTTTTGTTTTGGTTAAGTCAAAATCCATGTTTGAATCATTTTTTGCAGATATTAAATATCATCATCATGCAAGAAGCTATTCATTAATACATAAAAGAACTCGAATTTAAACTTTTATGTAATTATATTAAGTATCTAAGCTCATGCTCTTGAAGCTACGTCAAACCACTTGGGCGCTTTGAAACAGACGGATCTTCAAAACCTATTTACTAGTAAATCGAGTAGTTATCACTTCTCGATGCCACTCTGTTAAGCATGCTTCTTCGAAGTGCCGAAACCCAATTATAGTCAAACAAATGGGGACAGTCTCCTCCGGGAAAAGGAGTAAAGGGAAGCAACTATTGGTGTTTATTTCACCGTACGGTCAGAAAAAGATTAAGAAGGGAAAAAAAATTGATCATGTGCGTGTCATCTTTATGCAGAAGCCATGCTAATATTAATCGTATCGCTCCAATTTTATCAGATGACCACGAGGAGACGCCCTATAGCTGCCTCGCCTTACTATATAAAGGCTTTTAAAATAATGCGATATGGCTTTGGTGCGTTAAACGACAATAACTTACCCGTTTCAATTAAAGGACACACTCATCGCCAATACGACCCGGAATGGGTTTCAAATTTATTTTCACCTACAAAATGACATTATTTATGTATAAATAAACCTAAAACGATGTCATTTTGGAATGAAAATAAGGTTAGAGTTAGAATAGATGAATTGGTATAGAATAGCCATGCCCAGTCGTGCCTCTTAACTTCACCAGGAGTCCCTGCGTGATGCGACACTCCTAGCCAATATGACCGCCGACTTTCTATCATTACCACACACAAAAGATCATTTTCTGTAGACTCCCTAGTTTCTCTTCACATGTAATGTTCAGATCCGAATCGAACAAAAAGTGAAGGAACTAACATTAGACCCAACTAGGAACCACCCATATATACACGAACACAAATAGGCAGTAGTAGCTCAACTCCAACTCCGGGCATAAATAATATTTTAGGCATAGTCAAACAGGCTCTTCAAAAGTATTTTAGGGTTTTGATGAATTGAAGATGAAGAAGAACAGAAACTCGCCTTTACAAGAAAGAGTGATTAACGCTGATTGTAGCATTTCGAGGAGACAAAGAAAATCGTTGAAGCATACTATTACCATGCTTGAGTCCAATTGTTTGTCTTTTAAGAAATCATAAGAGCAAAATTGAATAAGAATAGCAAATCATCTAGCCTTAAAAGTATTCCTGAGAAGTCAAAATCTTAAGAGCTGGAAAAAAGTTCAAGAAAAAAAGATTACTCTTAGATCCATTCAATGAGCTTGGAGCAAATAAAATAAGTAATTAATATCACAATATATCCCAACAGACTTTATTATCCACCGTGGGCAATAGACGAAACAAAATTTCCATATCTACTGACCACTTTCCACTTCCAAATTCAGGTCAGCTACTAAAATCAAACCAGTAAAGTTAGTTCAGAGAACCGATGAAATTTCTCTCACGCAAAGCAAAAGCGATTAGTTAGAATGATCCTTACATCAAAGATCTTTAATCATATAGCATGTTTCAAATAACAAAAACTATTAATCACATGTTTAAGCTGCTATGCCAAAGCATACAGCATCAACAGCTTTTGGAACTCTCTGTCCAAGGATTGATATTGATACACATTATGATTCTCTTGGAAACAAATGAGCCAGATCAGGATCATCCAAGTTCACATCTAACCATCCATTGAGCCTCATGTACTCAGCATAGTGATCTGGTGGCTTGACTGCTTCACAGTTTCTTGGGGTAAAGCCATGAATCATCTCAAGATCACGAGAAAGCCAACGAACATAAGCACGGTCCAATGGTGGTACAATTTTTAAAATGATCTCTTCCCTTTCTTCTCTTTGCTTAACAGGTTTATTTCCCATGCCAAGATAATTTGACCAACTACAGTAAAGCAGTTATCAAGAAAGGACCTGTCAAAACTTGAAGCTGATTAATCAAAGGAGAATTTTATATTTTGAAAAAACGTAGCTCTATGTTTATTCAATGTTTCACCATTTACAGAGTATCAGGAAACGTGTGGATATAGAAAGCTTAAGTGGGGTAGCTTATTACTAGAATTCTGTCATATTCATACAAAAAGCAACAAACTTTTCTATTTCAATTTTGTTGGCATTTGATTTAGATGGTCAGACAGAAATTACTGCTATCACAAATCATCCAGATCATGGCTCAACTTAGCTATGGCTAAGAAACAGAGTTGACTGTTGATCACATCCTTAAACTGAAAGAGAGTCCAACACTCCAACTACTTCAAAAAAGGCACCATGTATGTTGAAAGCATTCCTCCACCCAAGAGATTTTATTCTCATATATAGTAATATCTAAGAACCAGTAACCTGCATTTTGGAATCCTGCTTCACATGTTTAGATGAACAATAAATAGATAAAAACAGAACATACTACGTGGGTTGCTAATGCATCACAGTAGCAATGAAATTTGCGTGATTAGATGGGGTTGCTCATATGCCTGTAGTAAGTCATCTCTAAAGTAATAACTTTTGGATTGCTTGAAGAGCATTCAAACAAATAGAAACAATGCAGTTCTTGGACATAAAAAGAGAAATTGAATACGGGTATATAACTAAACAAAACTACAATGATGTTTGGACTTGTTACCAAGTAAATTACGATAAAGATCAATCAAATGTATGATTTAAAAGAGTTGGCATGTAAGAGCCTTAACATGCATTAGGATCTGATGCCTACTGCCTATATATTGAGAAGCATCAAATGCAGGCTGCATTTGCTGACGTAAGTGTAAGAATAGAACGTAAATGTCTGACATAAAACTAGCTGCCGAAGTCAAGTTGAATATTTCATATACACTTAATTCTCCTGGAAAAAGGAGTGAAATTAACCATAAAATCACTAGAAACGCAAGAAATCAAACCCAAAAGATAATTAAAAATCGATACTTCAGCAAGCTAAATATTATGTCAGAACAGTCGTTCTCCTGAACAAAATTGAATCTTAATCAAGTAAGCAATATCAAAACAATTAAAATTTCAACCTTCAATCCCGTGATGATCATAATCCCTTTCTCGAAACAGGAATGAATTACAAAGGAACTAATATCTAACAAAACAGAGTTATAGAGGAAACACCCACACTTGCCAACTACTAGGACCGACAGAAATTTAAATGAATGCGAAAGAAGTATAACTAGAAAGGACGATAAAGAACTCACTTTAACCGGAGTAGAGAAGGAGGTGTCAGGGACAGTGTCGCCGTTGATGGGATTCACCCAAAGCCACAGAAAATGCTTTTGTTTTATTCCTTTTAAATTGGTTGAGATAAGGAAATAATAGACCTCAGCAACAGGCAGCTCTTTTATTTCCTTTTTTTCTTTTTTTGTTTGCTCTTTTTGTGATTACCTTAATACAATTATTTTTTATGAAATGATGTAATAACAGTAAGGTTAAAAGATTGTCATTTATGATAATTTAATTGATTATTTAAAAATTAATTACAACTTCAAATTTTAAAAATACTTTGCATACTTTATATAAAACGCGTGCAAGTCACTTTAACAAACTTAACAAAAATACTAACACGTAAAGTTCGGTTTAAAATTGAAAGTTTTATTGTTACTTTTTAAAATTCAAACTATAATTTCAAAATTGAGCAAAATTTGAGTTTTTTTATAATTAGCTCTTTAATAATTACAATTTTTAAAATATTAAAGTATAAACAATTGTTCTAAATAAATTCACTCACATCGTCTCTTAATTTTATTGGCATTAGTTAAAGTATAGTAAATTTTGATTAAATTCACAAAATTATGATTTGGCATCACAAGTGATTGAATTTGATGCTTTTTTAAATGAAGGAAACAATAAATTCCGAAAGAGAGATAAAAGCAGCTGATAATTCAGAAGAGACTCGATTTCAGAAACAGATGCAGCTATAAGTTTGGTAGTTGGAAGTACAAAAGTTACACCTTTGGAATTTTGATCACATCAAAAAGATTAGAAGATGGATCCATCAGTGGCCTTAGCTCTCTTCCTAGCCAAAAAACGTTCTTTAGCTGCAGCTACAGCATCCTCGTTTCTTTTGTGGTGATCACGCTTTGTTTCGTTTGATGATGGTTGCTCACCTGCCCTTCCAAATGTCTCTTCCGCTGGAATGCTTGAAGTTGGTTCAACAGGAACCACTGTATGATCTGAGAACTCATCCCTTCCCCTTTGAGGAGAAGAAGTTTCACCTTGATTGCCCTCCAAATTCAGTTTAGAATTTGGCAATGAACGATCTCTGTTTGATGTTTCTGCAGGCACATCATTGTCCTGGTTTTCTGGCTTCTTAACCTCTTTCTTCCTCAATTCCTTCTCTTTTGCGCCAAAAGCAACATTCTTCTCCAGGTTGAAGTAGAAGTCGCTTATGTCAGTCTTCTTAGTTACCTTCAGAAGAAGAGAATAAACATGTTAAAGATATCAGCAACTGAGCACGAGCAAGAGGAAATTCTACCTTTTATGCTTAAATATCAACATTTTAATAAGCATGTTTCACACTACGAGTCAGCAGAAAAAAGATACGCCAAGATACGCCAGAGAGAAATAATAAAAACAGAGATTGCGTTTGCAAATTGGCAAAAATACTATTCAGTATTCAAGTTGTGAATGAAACATTACTGGGACAGAAGGCATCACAGGACTGATCTAGTTTTTTGAAAAATGACTGAAATAACTAATTGTTCAAAACTTGCTCTAATACATGTTACACAAAGCTTGAGGGAAAAAGATATGCATATGCAATTTTCGGACAAGAATCAGAAAACTGGAAGTGCAACCCCCTACCAGAAGATTTCATTAAAACCCCACTCCTCAATACCCATTCCCTACTTCCATCTAGTTCAAGAATGCTCTTTCTGCAACACAGGCATACCGAATAATGACCACAAACTAAAACCGTTTCTTCCAGACCAAAGGCAATAAATACTACAGCAAATACTATCAACAGGTCGTTCTGCATATCAATTCATGAAGAGCAACAAAACCCAGTAAATATATTGGTGGGATATCTATATGGCCAACTAAATGGAAACTATGACGTGCAGAATCTAGTCAGCAACCAAGGAAATAAACAAAAAAAGTCAGGAAGGAAAAACAAGGAGAAAGGGAGACTGCTTTATGAGAACTAAGCTTCAGGATTCAAGTACAATGTGCTAATGATCAGAAAAGTTATCAACAAGAAAGAATCGTTTACTGTACCAACTTTGTTCTGTTTAAGAATAGCAAACAAAATGCACTCTGCAGGAGTAAAATGATTATCCCGTCCAAATACTAGCACATAATTTGACAAAGGACAGATATTGGTGACACAATGAGTCAATGACAGTGCAAGAAATACTAAGACACTTATGGGGTGTTTGGTTGAGGGTAATAGAAATTCTATTACCCTTCTATTCCCACCTATAACTTATTCCCTTGTTTGGTTTATTTTATGACCCAAGGAATAGCATTCCTAAAGATTACCTATTCCTTACATTAAGGAATAGCTAAAGACAACTCCCCCTCATCTTTACCTATTCCATGCAAGAGGGAATACCTCAAACATAACTCTCTTTCTTTTGGACAACTTATACCCCTCAATAATAATAATAATTACTAATAATAATAATAATATAAATAATATAAATAAAAATAAATAATAATAGTTGCTAGTAGAAAATTAATAATAATAATAATAATAATAATAATAAAATTAATAAGAATAATAATAAGTAAAAAATTAATAATAATAATAATAATAATAATAATAAATTTAATAATATTAAGAATAAATTTCATAATAATAAGAAGAAAATTAATA
>JAOTAY010000008.1:6979741-7002292 GCA_025629805.1 Erythroxylum baracoense | reverse complement strand
AAATTTAAATAAAATAATTTATTTTTAAGTTTTATTTAATGTATAATTATTATTAGTAATAAAAATATTTATTTTATCTTAAAAATAAAAATTAAAAAAATCACAATAAAAGTTAAGCTAAATTGGAGGACTTATATCTACACTACTTTTTTTTGTACAATCATTTACTATTTAGATAATTATATAACTTAAATAAATTATTAATAATTAATATTTTAAAGTTAAATTACGGATTCAATAATATTAATATTAGCAAGGTTTAACTTAGAATTAGAACCCTTAATTTTAAGAAAGTTAATTTGTTTTTTAAGATTCAATATGGGAATAAAATATTATTTTATTGTTCCTATAAGAGATAACAAAGAAAAATATAATATGTGTTAAATTTGCAACGGCCTACGTGTCCCCACGAAGAGGAAAGTTAAAACACACACAAGCTTAAGTGAGGTTCTATTATAAAATCAATTGGCAATAGTTGGAGTAGCCTAGTACGCTTATATATTAGTCTTTTCTTTTTTCGATATAAAACACTCACATATGAGTTACTTGGACAATATGGAAAGATACGTAAATAATCCTCATCAGGGCTGAATTTATGATTGAGGTCAAATAGGCATTCTCTTAGGGCAAACAATACTATTGAGTCACTTGCTCTATGCAGACTTCAAATCCTTCTTCAGTTGCTTAAACAATGATCCCTCTTCTGGGATAAACAATAAGTCCAGATCTTTGGCTCTGATACCATGTTAAATTTGCAATGGACCTACGGGTTTACAAGAGGAGGAAAGTTATATTACACACAAGAGCAAGTAAGGTTCCATCCTAAAATCAATCAATTATAGGTAGAGTAGCCCACTAGATTTATATGTTATTATTTTTTTTTTTTTTTTATGTGAGATACTGACATGTGAGTATTCTCAATAATATAAAAGTTTCCACTAAAAAAAAAGAAATAGTTCATGTTTTTTTTTCATTTTAAGTTTGAAATAGCAGTACATAAAAAAGTCAACATATTTTAAAAAAACTTAGCATACTCAATATACAAGGTTTCCGTTTGGTGAGAGTTTGAGGAGGGTCATTGATATACGCAATATTCATCTTATATTTTTTACAAAGGAACTATTTTCTTAATTCGAATTTGTTATCTTCTTATCATAAAATAACAAATTTTAGTGGTTGTTCCAAGGCTCTCCCTCTCAAATAACATTATATAGGAAATAAGATTTCTTATAAAATGAAAAAAAGAAAACTATATTTCGTTGTAGAAGAAATCTTACTTTGATAGGATTTGCAACTATTTATTGACATGTATTAAAAGCTTAATACACAATTATAATAGCGGACATTAACTCTCACTTTTTAAACAAAAAAGTTTTTAAGATACTTTTTTTGTAAAGTAGTTTTTAAGATACTTATTTGTATAAAGAGAGTTTTTTCTTTCTAAAATATATTAATTTACGTTATAGAGTTAATAATCTCTTACATTTGTCATTATATATATTCCATTCAGTCATTGTAAAAAAGAGGATACTAGACTATGATTAAGTTGGTAAAAGAAACCTTTTTATTCATTAATTGAGGGTTTATAATTTTTTAAACCCTATTTATAATTATAATTGCTCCAAAGTTAAAACCACAAATATAACAAGTAGGTTAAAAACTGCTCCTCCCATTGAATCACAGGGTTTGGTGGTAAAACGCAGGTTTTCGTGGAGTATAATAATGTTTCAACCAATTATATATCATACAAGGAAGCTGCCTATAACGGCGATCATATTTGCGTGTCCTCGTTTTCGGGATTCGAACATCCAAGTGAAATTAAATGATTTTGATAAATTTATTCCACTTAGTTCCATATACTCAAAAACCAGAAAGAATAAATATGTGAATAAACAAAAGGGGAAAAACTAGGGCCCCCTTAATAAATTATAAAAAAGCATTACCATAAATCTAGTCACCAACCATAATTTGAAAACCAAATGAAATGGTCATTGGAAGGCGACAACTTGTCTAGGAGTGTCTTCTACCCTCATCACCAACTAGTGAACTGAGGTAACTTTTGCTTGAAGATTATATCATAAAAGACTAGTCATTGTCCAGGAATCTCTATGTGTAAGGCTTTAAAACAGTGGCTAGTGGGGCATCGACCTGTAGCCTACGATTTTGGAATGGTAGTTGGATTTTACAGTTTGATGGAGAACAACCACATATGAGTTTTTTTTTTTTTTGGGCTTTTAAAAGAAACAATTTGGGGACATCAATGCTCCTTTTCAATGTCTTTCCGTTTCTTTGTTTTTGTGGTTTAACACTTAAAAGGTCAACAAAATAGTTGTTAGTGATAACATCTCATAATCTCAACCATCAAATTTTGTATATTTTGTCGTTATTCTTCACGTGCCTAAAACATGGTTGTTGTCGTTCATTTATTCATTCTTATCCATTTATCTAACTTAGTACATTAAAGGACATCCCTCATTAAACAATACAATGCAGTACAACGTCTCTTTACTCATATTATCTATTTTATGATAAGAAGAATTACTTGAACTCTGCCACACCATAGTTTCATTTTGTAAAATTCAGAATATTGGTCATATATTGGCCCATACCCTTGGAAATTTTAAACTTTTATATCACACCATGTATGACTTTTCATTTATCAGGGTTCTTCTTTTCATGACTTGTTTGGCAATATACGAAGAAGCATATATCTAATTTAGAATAAGACACATTCTATACAAATCATATGACAAGAAAGTTGTACCAATACATTTTATATTAAACACTAACTGTACAACAGAAACATTAGATACAAAACATTAACCTTCTTTGTCTAAAATTGATACAAAAATCATATATTCTATATATGATTTTTGTATCAATTTTAGACAAAGAAGGTTAATGTTTTGTATCTAATGTTTCTCGTGTAAAGCTAAAATGAACCTTGCAGCAAGGTTTAGTACATACATCCCCTATAGATATTATATTCGTTTCTTCAATGCCAGGTTTATTACATACATTTCCTATAGATATTATATTCATTTCTTCATTGCTGTCAACCATCAGGTTCTCCCTCCCCTTATTTGGCTCTATCTTAGATATGAACTCCTGCATTGTAGAAGTATCATGATCAGATGCTCCACTTTATAGCTATCAAGTACTTAATTCAACTATCACAAATTAGATTTATAAATTGATAAGCCAAGGAGTTACTTATGGTCTTAGTCTTTTTTTTTCCTAATAGGGTCCATTAATTTTTTAACAAAAAAATCAAAACAACGTCGTTTTAAAAAAACGACATTGTTTCGAGAAAAGTGAGAGGGCCACGGGCTGGGCTGGGCCAATTTGTGGTCCTTGAGGGCCGACCATGGTCGGCCTGTGGCCCGCTCAACCCAGGCCTGGACATAATTGCCTTCCCTGCTTTTTAGGCCTTATACTGCTGGCTTCTTTATGTCCGCAGGATCTTTACCAGCACTGGATTGACTAGCATTGACATGTGGAGAAGATTTTGACTTTCTACTTTTGAACTTAGCAGGCTTCATCTTTGCTTTCCTTTTAGTTGCTTTGAGGGCTATAGGAGTAGCAAGCTTGATTTTCTCCTTTTTAGCAACACAATGGGAAATTAAAGCATTGAAGTCTCATTTCTCATCCAACAAATAGTATGTCATCACCAGATTACTAAACTTTGGAGGAAGTGTATTTAGAGTCTGGTGAACTATGAAGACATTAGGAAGAGGAATGTTTAGCATCTTCAGTCTACTGTGAAATGGATCATTTTTTATATGTACTTCATTACTTCCCCTTCTTTCATCAAAGCACTTAACTTAACATTAGGTAAGACTGTGTACTTCTGGGAGACATTATCAAGAAACTTCTTCGCTATGTCTGTCTCCGAAAGTCCACTAAGCAGATGGTCAGGTATGGATGCAACATAATCTGTTAGACAGATCTCAGGCTGCATAAGCTGCTCTATGAGCTCTCGAGCTCATAGATGTAGATAGAGATGGCCTATCCGTTCGTATGGCTTTATCAATTTCATCTATCTCCATAGCATTCAATACATCCTCTGTCCGCTTTTTTGTATTGAAATCAGTCAGGGTTTCAATGGTAACACTGATATTGTTGACCGAAAAGGTGACCACAAAATGAAAATATTTAGATTAACACAAATGTAGGACAACAACGATACTCAAAGTTATTAAATAGTATATGTATCGAGAACCCAATCACACATATTATGAAACAACTTTGGGCTAGATACAAAATATATGAAATTAGACCTCCACATAAAAGTAATCAGAGTACAAATCATCAACTCTCATTACACTACCATCTTTGGGCAAATAGATCACTTGAGCAATAACTTTCATCCATCTAATGTCTTTATGTACATTTCGAAATTTTATGTAAGGCCAATACTTTTGGGTAGAATAACCAAATATAAAATTAGAGACATCTCCTAATATACAAGTAGAACAATTCAAAATACTAACTTGAAAGGTCACTTTGGTGATTACATCCTCATCAGCACTCAAAAGATTCACAAACACAAGAGATAAATCTTTATGTTATCCTCACATTCTTTATGGGCATATGGTATGTGACAATGTAACGTCAATAAATGCAAGAACATGAATACGCAATCTCATTGTCACATACTAGTGCTGAAGACATTATTTGAAAACTTTATTTGAGACTTTCGTAGTGAAAAATTTCATTAAAGCGACTATCGTGTGTCATCGAACACTTAATTGACCATCTCAGACACGAGAACCTCATGTATCTCCCTTATGACAAGTTCGTTGCACGAAAATTCATTAAAAAATGACTTTAGAATGTCTTAATTCCTATTCCGAGTGACTATTATGCAATCCCAAATACTCATCATGAGATCTGAGACATGAAAACTTAAAATATCTCCCTCATGTGATGTCCGAAGCATAGAAATTCACTCAAAATCAGCTGCAGAGGGCCTTAATTCCTTTTTTTCTAGAGTTAAACTTTAATTTATTACTAATGTAATAAATCTAGAAAAATAGAAAAATTCACTTTATGAATTTTCCGGACCTAGAAACTAACCCAAACAACCCTAAGGCACCATATGAGAAATTTGAAATTTTGTTTTTTTGGGTTATTGTAGCACGCTGACGTCAGCGCATTATAGTGATGACGTCATTAGCTGACGTTGGCAATCACTATAGCACCGACATCAGCTGTGCATGTAGAGAGGATGGTGCGTGCGTTGCACGGCCCAGACGAGCACCCACGCGTCTTATCAACTAGCACATGCAACGTGGCACCCCCTTGTCCACACACTGGCACTTGCGTACCACCCCACTGGCGGTACTGTTCACCCGTCGGGCTCGTGTACCACACGCGCTTGACGGTCTTCAACCCCAGCCTAAAAAAGACGATATTCGATGAGATTCAGGTTGTTTTTTGTGCTCTTCGGCTTGTTTCCTCCTGTTTCTCAAAGCTAAATACATGTATACTACTTTCATGCAACAATAAGTAAGAAAAATCCGTAAAACGGAAATTATTCTCCAAAAGCCTTATGGAGACAAAATTGAAATATCTTCGTTTTTAGCCACCTGATCACCTCACTGTTATGATATCAAGTGTAACACGTAACGAGATCTTATTTACGTATCCGGGATCAAACGTGAAAGGGTAATAATTGAAGAAATATGGAAAATACCTAATTTCGATTTCATAACTTCAAATGAGCTTCTTGAAGCTGAACGAGCGCGAATTCATTGCTATCTTCACGGGAACTGCTCATTGAGATGCAGTCAAGTCTTCCTACAGTTTTCTAAAAAAATAAGGTCTCTTAATGGGTTAGAGAATCATTATGTTTATGAATGAAGTGAGCAATTGCAAGAGACTTTAACCTTTCTATATAATACCCATATCAGGCTTTCCTATTACGGGCTCGATATGGGTTTGGTTCACACTGATCAGGATTTATTTTCTATTCGAACTTCGACACATCGATTTAGATTATTTATTGGTCACTTTATTATCTTTATGTGGATCAAATTACATAACTTAACTGATAAGTTATTGAAAAATCAAAAAATGCAATTAAATGTTGTCTTTATGGGAACTTTCAAAAATATCCGACACTTACATGGTGTCAAAATTGAGTCTGTGTGGATTGAGAAGTCAAAAGGTCGAGGTCGAGTTGTTTGAGATTTGTCTTATGGTCGTTTGCGTGTGTAAGTTACAAGGAAGTTTCTTGTGGAGAGGTTTTTCATGCACGGAAGTTTCTTGGCCGGCGGAGAGAAGAAGCAGAAAATCTTGCATGAGGTATTTTAAGGTATTGACGCCTGATTGTTTTTATTAAGGGAGTTTGGTTTGAGGGTTTGGGAATGAAGGAATGGAATAATAGTAAAATATAATGTTTGTTTTGGGGTTTTCAATTCTAAGGGAATGGATTGATTCCATTAAATTTGGGAATCTACTAAACCCACCAAGGGGGTGGGTATCAAGTTTTCATTCCAATCTAAATTTTTATCACATTTATTTTTTACTCTTTTATCCCCAGCCTTTGCCTTACCATCCTCTTTATTTCCTTATCGCCTCTTAATTCTTTAAAATCTCTCATCGTGCCTTATCGCGTCTCATCAATGAAGAAAATTGTGATAAAATTTCTTGACAAAACTGATTAATTTTTTTACTGTAAGTTAAACATATGGAGATAGCCCCAATAAACATATAAAGGGCAAATTATTTTCATTTTTATTGAGGGTAAAAATAGTATTATATTATATTTCATTCCTATTAATGCAACAAACCAAACAATATTATTGATATTAATACAGAAACCCAAGTTACAAACTAAACATTATTTTTTTATTTTTCATACCCATTCCCATCCTCTTCTACTATTATACCCATATCCATAGCCAACCCCACCCTCAAACCAAACGCCCCGTAAGATTATTATATCTAATAAAAGTCTAAAGTGGCTCATTTAACTGTTATATTGCCTTTTTCATGATTTTATTGTTATTACTTTGGTTATGGGGCTTGGGATACTTAGATGCATTCTTTCAATTCGATGATATTGATGAAATTTATTAGTTTAAATGATAAATAATTAAAACATTTAACCGATTTGATTATTTTAATGGCCAAAATATTGATTTTTTTAACTTTTTGGTTCATTTTATTTTAATAAATTTTATTGTTAAAAACATATTAACTTTTATTAATTAATAAAATTTTATAAACTAAACTAAATCAATTAATTTTATTTAATAATTTCTTTTTAATTAAACATCAAATTCTTCAATAGTTAAGTATAATATCTTTCAATCATATTTCAATTTCTTTAATTTTATTATATCTTTAGTCAATTTTATGATAATGTAATATTAATTGAACCTTTTAAACTTTAAACCTTAAACCTTTTCTTATCGGTTTAACTTTTAATCTAGTTTTTAAAACAGTGTAAATGATGACATTTACAGTTTCATCTTCTATTAATCTTATTCATATGCTCACTGATTCTAAAGTCAAGATCCATAGCAGGTGGTTTTCATATAAATTGGCCTTCATGTGACGAGTTTAAAAAAATACTTAATGAATTATATTCTACAAGTGATATTCAAAGATGTAAATATGTGTTCATTCTCTTAACGGAGTTATATTGACAACTTGAACGTGAATTAATTTCCTGGTGTAGCCACATTGGATTCTGAAACTTCTGATTCCTGGAAGAATTTCTTAACCTTCCTAAAAAACTGGAGGGATAGTAGTTTTGCAAAATAAATCAACACTGAAAATTTGGTAATGCAATTCGGCACTCCTTGTCTACGTCTACGGGGCCCTCACTCAGCTTAATAACTTTCACCGAAGTACAATAGATTTATCCAAGACTTTATTGAGCCGATACCACTCAACTCTTGATACCATCTCTCAACCTTACTTCCCGTGAAAGAATTTCACACATAATAATACGACCGACTCGTGTTAACCTCAACAAAGGATTTTTCTATACCACTCTTAATCAAAGACAATTAATCAAATAATTAGGGAACAACTCAAGTGAATAAAATAACTAGAAACAAAACCGAAAACATTTGAGACAAAAGAAAAGAACAACTTTCCAAAAAGTTAAGCTCCACTGAAATAAATCTGAAGTCGTCGCAATAACAATGGGCATATTTACATAAACGCCAACAAGAAGCCATAGACCATATGCAGCCAACCAAACAAGATTCAGCAAAATAATCACGCATAGACCCAATAAGAACAAGTCTGGAAAATAATAAGCTCACGCCCACTGCTTCGTTTCTTATCTAATGCCCACTGCTTCGTTTCTTGTCCAATTTCGCATAAGCTGCTTCTCTAGGTTGACGTGATCATGATGCAAGCAACAAGAACTCATTTATTGCTTCATAAGCTTTCCATTTATGCCATATCGTGAGTGTCTTCCATGATGCTCACACACACACACACCGAGCACCATTCAATTAACTCCTCACTGCACACTTAATAATACACACACTGCACCGTAACTCCTCTTCACCGTAGATTCCAAATAGATATGCATATAGCCGCAATGTTTTTTTTTAATCAACAATTAACGCACAGCACTAACACTCTGTTCCTTTACACAACTAAGATTTTTCTTCAGTTGTTGATAAAAAATGTGCACAATCTATACAAGCAAATAGAGTCCCACTTCACTTTTGATTTCGAGACTCCCAAATTTTTAGACTCCCACATAAGATGCATATCTTTTATGGATAGAATCATACATGATATTCACTAGCACATCTTGCCAAGATACACATCAATTAGAAATAGAACTCTATCACAACTAAAAGATTATCACCAATAACTTTTTGAATCCAAGTCATTATCTAATTAGTATCTTATATTTCTAATTAATAAATAAGATGTCAAAATTAAATAAAAGATATATAACATATATCCTAATACTTCCATAACAAATTAGTTGCTCAGCCTTTCTTCTTCCGCTTTCTCTGTTTTATGTAACCAGTTGTAATTGTTAATAAATAGGCTGCACATACCCAGAGGCTATCTACTTAACAAGGTATAACCTACAGCAATTTTCTTGGTGTTTGCAAATAAGAAAACGTCTTGATCGTTGCTCTCATTCAAGTTAGCCTGTGGTGCCACTTATCCGCATTAAGAGCAAAATTTGTAACTCTCAATGCTCCGAAGTTCATTTTCAGGGTAAAGGACATAGCATTGATTAGGCCAACAAAAATAGTGTACTCTGCCTCAATCGTCTAATCAAAGCCATTTCAATCTTTACAAGAACAGTGCCAAGAACCAAGTAGCTTCCTTATCGAACAGTGCTGTATATTAAGAAACATTGTGGGGAACATTATTGAAGGTAGATGGTCCAAAGTAGCAACCTTTAAACTGGAGTTATTACTGATTAGTTGTTGCAAACCATCCTCTAATTTTAGCTCTACCACACAAGAAAACTATTATACTTAATAAAGTGCCAATGCCACGGCAAACGGAAGTTGGTGAAGAGTAGTAAAGGTGGTATCACCATTTTTAGAAATTAAGTTTACTCAGCTTTCATGATGAAATATAACTAAAGATATATATATTCACGCATGACTTTAATAGTTACATTATGAGGGCGGTATTGGGCAAGGGCAAGGAGAGCTTTCGCTTGTTAGGTGCCTATAAATTACAAGTTGTTTTATAACATAAGAGTTTTTCATTTGAGTAAAAGAAGTTTGAGAAGATTAGTTGTTCTTGTTTTAAAGATATAATCAAAACGAATAGAATGGTCAATATTATGAAAAAGAGTTATCGATAAATTTGTTAAAAAAGTGACTTTTTAAGTGAAAATTTTAAAAAATTATATGAAGATAACTTTGAACAATCTAATGAAAATTTAAATAATGAGATTTATATTTATAAAAATGTTAGGAATTTGAGTTAGTATAAACATGCATCAAATGCATCTAATTTTGAAAATTTAAGGATAGATGAATAACCAATCTTTCTGTTAAATATTTGTAATTTTAGAAATTAAAATAATATTGATAATAAAATAAGAAACATTGTAATTAAAAATGACTTAAGGAAATTAATTTTTTTTGTTTTCTTTAAACAGTACATATTTACATATTAGGGCCATTCTTTTTATTTTGTCTCGGCCTATAAAAAGTTAGACACGGTTATGTGCATTATCAAGTATCGTGTCATGGCCTCATCTCCAAACCCTAGCCAATGAATTAAGTTACACTTCGCCTAACTTGAACAAAGTCAACGTTAAGAAATAATGATTTAATCTTCAACAGATGTTTGTTGGTTGGAATGTCCGCGTCCCACTGCCAATTTACAGCCCGTCAGACGAATCACATTAAAGTTAAAGCGAAAATAGTTTTAAAAAAAGGATATTAAATTGCTTTTCGATGTATGACATTGAGTAATTTATATGAGCTTACACTTCAAATAGTAGTCCTGATGCTGACTAATAAAAATTACATATGTTGCTAAGACAATAGGACATTAGAGTTACCTTATACATATGTTGCTGAATCTAATTCTAAAAAACGTAAATTATGCTTTTTCGTGCTATGTTGCAATGGAACATTATCTAAAACATATAGGATAACTTTTCATTCAACAATTTATATTAGTGTACAAACCTTTCCTCTTGAGTTAGCTTTTGGGAGTGAGTTAGGTCTTTCTAATATGATATCAGAGCCAGTTTATTTCGATAGTTTGAGATGGTGCCTGATTATATCCCTTTGCCTAATATGTACATCAGATGTCTAATCTTGCTCTGGACTGAAAATGATGTGTCAGAAATCTCATATCAGACAACTATAAGAGCATTAAACAATTTATAATAGTGTGCAAACCTCCCACTTTGAACTAGCTTTTAGAGGTGAGTTAAGCCTTTTTGATAATGTGAGAGTAGATCATGTGTTTCGTCTACATAAAGGTGATCACATGAAGTTGGAACCATCAAAATTTTCACACCAGCGTGACCGGAATTTGATGAATTTGACGGCCTCCGGACATAAGGTCGTTGTCAAAACGAAGAATTGCAACCATAGCAAAGAGGAACCCATTATTCACGTCGCCCACGTATCATGAATTTGTCTATAACTCAATCGTTAGAAAAATAGAAGGAGATTAACATAAGTTTTAAAGGCCGGTGAAATTGAGAGTTAAGGACCTTTAGATTTTCTTTATACATTTATTGGGTAAAAATAACAAAACTGGCACGAATAACACTAAAAGAAATGTGAATAACAATTACCATAACCCAGAAATTGATTAGGCTGAATAAACTGAACAAGAAAGGCACTTAGACTTTAATCTATTTGAGTTCAGACAATAAGCATAAGCACTAATTAATTAACAATACAAGCAACCTTTAAGCCTTTGGCTTAAACTTCAACCGAGCAGCTTCTGACAAACTGATACTTTCTCCCCACCAAAAGAGGAAAGACATCCTGTTTGCTGCAAGTAAAATACGCGGGACAGTTCACAATCAGATGGTAGTTGCCGGACATCCATGTGCCCACCTTCCATTTCAACCTAGCAGACACCTTAACGTTCACCAACACTATATCTGCACTGAAGTCTTCGCTCATAACAGCAGCTAAGTATGGTGACATAGGCACAGAGTTACCATTCAAGAGCGGAGACCACTCAGTGATTTCCTTGTGACCCATGTAAATACCTGGTGGAAGCTCCGTAGCTTCGGTTATCTGTTGGTTACGGTAAGATGCGAAAATATCAACCTGTTCATAGTATATGCCTATTCTCTCATTAGGGTTTCCTACCGAAATAGTAATTTGCATGCTTGTAGTAAGTAAACATGCTTGTGATAGGTTTAGTGCGTTGAGGGTGGTGTCTTGGAGGACAAATTCTGGCGTTGTTGGCCGGAGAATGATCCATACAAGGAAGACTGCAAAGAGGACCAGGACAACGATGACACCAACCCCGATGAGTATTCGCTGGTAGAGTTTCTTTCTGCAGTGATCGTGGTCGTGGCAATACCCCATGGTCAGCAAACAAGAATCGCTTTGATCAGACAAGGAGCAAATTCGCTTAAAGGCAGGGAATATACAAGAGAGATAGATCAAGACAGCGTTTGTTGCTTTATAGAGAATCATCAAGTGAAAAAGAGATGAGAGTAGGACTGTGGAAGCTGTGACTTCATGCAAACATATGTAAGGGATGATTATGTGAGTTTGGATTATATAGGCGTCTTGACTTAAAAGTGTAGGCGTCTTGACTTAAAGAGTCCACCTGAGCTCAAGCTTACCTAATATTGATGCCAAAATTAACGTATCATTCTCGCACCTTAGCTCTCATTCTTGGAGACTTCGACTTTAATAACATATAGATCTAGATATGAATATGAGGGGTTTCCACTTGGATGATGTTTCGATGCACAAAATTGTACACTAAGAGCTTCTGACAGGATACATCATTCATATAATAGAAATAATTAAAATAGCTACCATACCAAAATATCGTTACGCTATTCTTTGTTTAATGTTCAATATTTAGGTAAATTGATTTCTTTACTGATGTGCCTTTTAAGTGTAACCTTGATATTAATTTAATCCTATCTAATTAGAATTTAAACTAAAAATCTCTTCTTCTTATGAAAGAGTATCAATTACTGATTATTGCTTGATGTTACTAATTTACCTTCTCAGATAAGATTGATTGCATGCTTGATTTGAAAATTTACAAGAAAAATATTGTTTCTGTTGCAATATTTGCTCCAATGTCTTAAACCTTCACGTCCCAAAGAGTTCTAAGTTGACGATGTCCAATCAACAGTAAATGTTTTTATTAGTTGACGCAATCGTTGTCAAATGAAAAAAAAAACCCGTTTGTTAAAATATTTGTATGAAATGAAGAGACCATGATGTTTGAATGCTGAGAATAAGTAATTATCTCAAGAAAACTAACCAAAGTGAACAATAAATCAACTCACCTAAAATTAGAACCCTTAAATTTGGGAGAGTTAATTTGTTTTTTAAAGTTCAATACGAGAATAAAATATTATTTTATTGTAGAGTTAACAACGAAAACTATAACATGAAAGTTTTCACGGAAAAAAAATGTATTCTGAAATAAATATTTTAAAGGAATCTTTTTAAAATAAAAGCGGTTCTCACGTCACTTCCACTTAAACAACGTCACTGCGTATGCGGCTCTTACCTTCCTTTGAGTTTTGATACAAAGTGGGAGAAGAAGTGGAAGCGCGAGAGAATAGAGAGCTCCAAGAAAATGCAGTACAATCTGATTGGCAAGCTCGCATAAAGACTTGCGACAGGACTATGGAGTGTAAGAAGCAAAAATTGTGAATCAATTATATGATAGGGAACACAGATACTTGCGTGTTAGAGACATGATCATTAAATTGTGAAGGCACCGTGCAAGTGTTTGGTGACGGTTAGGGCTTCCACTGCGACTCCGATCTTTTTGGAAAGTGCAGTTCTTAATGAGGCAAACTGTATACTTGTGTATATATAGGAAGTACAGTAAGGACCTAGCCACAGATAGTAACCATAGGCTTGCCCATCATGGGCCTTAGGGTTAGGCCTACACCATTAATCACATTAACGATATAAAGTGTTTAAGTCCAATAGGGATCACAATATTAGTAGACTATAGGCATCTCAATAGGGATCATATCATTAGCCTGTTTTTAATAAAACCAAAACAACAATTGATTGTAGCCCATAAAATATATTCTAACATTCTCCCACTTGGGCAAAATCAATTGTTTAATTTTATTTTTGAAAAACCTTTGAAAACAACTCTTAGGCTAATAAACTAAATTTTGTGCAATGTGGCCACATTTTTGAAAAACTATATGATCCGAGATGCAGTAGTTCAATAGGACTAAGTCCGATCAAAGTCAAATGACATTGAACTATGGCACTCGTTGCATCCTTTATTGATATAACATCGATCCATAATTACATATATCATTAACCTTGTCGACCAATCATTAGTGTGTAGTGTAGCATGAAAATAGCACATAAAAGTGATCCAATAATTAATATAAGGTGCTACTTTCAACGTCAGTCCTTACAATTCCTCTTAAAATAAGCATAAAACAAGGGAAATTGTATAGTTCATTATGAACTATAATGCCTTAAACTCCAATATGGTGTCAACCACCGGCACGATGATTGAAAAGGACACCGAGTTTTATAATAGTGTCTGCAGACTCAAATATGGTGTTCACCAGGAGACATTATGATCTAATAGAACCTCGATTCTAAAATTTTGTAACATGTCTCTAACTATAAGATGGTTTAAATCATGAGACATGGTGATATAAAAAGACACCGAGTAAATAGCAATTGATATATATACAAAATAGTAATAAGAGAATATTCAAATCAATTGCATTAAAATGACATAATCGATGTGATATGAACATTCAAGTATTTAACAATAAAGGTTTAACAAGACAAGGAAAGATCACATACATTTCAAAACTCCCACTAATCAAGATTATTAAAAGAGCTTAAAATCCTCATGTCTTCAACGTGCTTCTAGAACATTATAGGTCGAAGACCCTTGGTTAAGGGATCAGCTAGCATGGACTTTATAACTATATGCTCGATGGTTATCTCTTTATTCTTCATTAGGTCTCTGACAGTCTGATACTTTAATTTGATGTGCTTAGAACCACTAGAAGTCTTGTTATTTTTAGTGTAAAACACTGCTGTGCTATTATCACAATAGATTCTGAGAGGTCTAGCAATGGAATCCATAATGTGAAGTCCGATCACCAAGTTTCTCAACCAAATAGCATGAGTAGCAGCTGATAATAAGCAATAAATTCAGCCTACATAGTAGAAGATGAAACCATAGTCTACTTCTTGCTCTTCCAAGATGTCACTTCCCCAACTAACATAAAGATGTAACAAGAAGTCGATTTCATATCATCAGGGCACCCTGCTAGATTTGAGTCACTATACCCTATTATCTCTAAGTTGTCAACTCTTCTATACACAAGCATATACTCCTTGGTTTTCTGCAAGTATCTCATCACTTTCTTAGCGGCGACCCAATGAGCATTACCAAGATTAGACTAGTACCTACCAAAAACACCAACTATATAAGCAATGTTAGGCCTAGTGCAAACCTGAGCACAGATTAAACTCTCCAACGCATTATCAAATGGTTTGTTCTTCATCTATGCTTTTTCAATTTCATTATTAGGACATTGGTTTTTATTGAATTTGTCATCCTTAATGATTGGTATTTCACTGGGTTTACAGTTTTGTATGTCAAATCTCTCCAGGACTTTATTAATATAAGCCCTTTGAGACAAGCCAAACAAGTTACGAGATCTATCCCTGTGAATTCCAATTCTTAGCATGAAACTTGCCTCACCAACATCCTTCATTTCAAAATGCTTCGTTAGCATTTTCTTAGTTTCATTCAGCAAGCCAAGATCATTACTAACAACTAGAATGTCGTCAATATATAAAACAAGAAAAATGAACTTACTCTCACTGATCTTTAGGTATATACACTGATCATCTTTATTTTCTTCAAAAACCCAAGGACGTAACGACTTCATCAAATTTCCGGTACCACTGCCTAGAAGCCTGTTTCAGACTATGAATAGATTTCTTTAATTTTCACACTAAATGCTTATTATCATTTGATTGAAAACCCTCAGGTTGTTGCATGTATACTTCCTTAAGGATATCACCATTCAAAAAAGTTGCCTTGACATCCATTTGATGTAACTCCATATCGAAATGTGCTACAAGAGCCATGACAACTCTAAATAAATCTTTACTGGATACTAGGGAAAAAGTTTCAGTGAAGTCAATGCCCTCTCTTTGCGTGAAACCTTTCACTACTAGCTTAGCTTTATATCTCTTAACTTGACCCTTCGAGTCTTTCTTGGTTTTAAAAACCCATTGACAACCAATCGCCTTACAATTCTTAGGCAATTCAATAAATTTCCATACTTCATTATTAGCCATAGACTGCATTTTTTTCTTTCATGGAATCTACCCACATATTAGAATGAGCACAAGACATAACCTCTTGATAAGATTTAAGGTCAACATTATCTCCAATATCATACATGTCCTCACTCAGATAAACAAAGTAGTCGTTGGAAATAGCCGATCTCCTCTATCTAACTAAACTCTTAATAGGCACTTGCACAACAGGTTCAATGGGTTGAGGAGTATCAACTAGTGCAAGAGGGTCAGCAACATTATTAGGAGGATCAAATGGAGCAGGGGAATAAACCACATTATCAACTAAAGGAGCATCAACCAAGTTCTCAACGAGAATAGTAACTGTAGGCATGTTGTCAATGACAACAAGAAAAGAAACGATCTCACGCATATTAACAGTAGAATCAATAGAGAGAATAACAGCTTCAGCCTTGTCCAATTCTAAAAATTCTGCATTCATAGATTCCATAATTATAGGACCACTTCTAGGATAATAGAACCTATACCCTTTTGCATAGTTTGGATATCCAATGAAGTAATAATGGGTAGTTTTATGGTCAGTCCTTTTCTCTAAGGGATTCTAGATCTTAACTTTTGCAGGACAACCCCACACACAAAAATGGTTTAAACTGAGTTTTCTACTTGTCCAAAGTTCAAAAGGTGTTTTTACAACAGATTTGCTAAGAACTCTGTTAAGGATGTAAAGGACAATTTTTAAGGCTTCCCCCGATAAAAAATTTGGCAAATTAGTTCTACTCATCATGCTCCTTATCATATCTTTTAAAGTGCAGCTTCGCCTTTTGGCTACACCATTTTTTTCAGGACTACCATGCATGGTATATCGTGGAACAATTCCACAAGCTTGCAAAATTTTGGCAAATAGTCCTATGTGTTGCTGTCCAGCATCAAATCTACTATAATACTCACCACCACAGTCAGATCTCACCACCTTGATGACTTTTCCTAATTGCTTTTCAACTTCAGTTTTAAAAATTTTGAATTTTTCAAGTGCATCATATTTTTCTTTGATTAAATAAAGATAGCCAAATCGGAAAAAGTCATCAATGAAGATAATAAAGTACTTGTTACTATAAATAGTAGGAGATAGAGGTCCACTAATGTCCGTGTGAATGATTTCTAAGAGACTTAGACTTCTATTTGCATCTTTCTTTTTGGTCTTAGTGAATTTCCTCTAATGCAATCTACACATGTCCCCAAATCATTAAAGTCGAAGGAAGGTAAAATGTTATCTCTAATTAATCGCTCTTCCCTTTCCCTAGAGATGTGACCCAAGCATTTGTGCCACAATAACAAGGATATCTCTTTTATCCTAGACCGCTTAGTAAGAGTAGTCTCAACATTGAAAGATATTGAAAAATTATCAGAAGCCAAAGACAATTTATATAAACCATCCACTAAAAAACTAGATCATATTATTGTAGAATTAAAAAACAATTTTGTTTTTCCATTACCAAAAGAAAAATTAAAACCAAGTCTATCTAAGCAAGAAACCGCAATCAAATTCCTTCTAAAGGAAGGCATATAAAAGGTATTCTTTAAAATAAGTTCATGCCCTGAATCTAAAACTAAGGTAACATCTCCATCGCACTCCACTGCCACTTCAAGATCATTTCCTACCCTCAGCTTGCTTTCTTTCAAACTTGGCTTCCTCATGTTTGTGAACATAGTAATATGGGTAGTGGAACCATTATCAAACCACTAAGAATCTATAGGGACATCAACTAGATTAGACTCAAAACAAACAAAAGAAAAATGATTGCTTCTAGATTTCTTCTTGTTTTCTAACCAAGCCTTGAATTTACAACATTCCCCTCTATGATGTCCCTTGACCTTACAAAAGACACACCAAGGACCTTTCTTGAAGGTAGTTTGCCTCGGACCTCTATCATTGTGATAGTGAGTATTGCCAAATTTCTTATAGTCATGATTTTTGTTATGAGCACTATAAGAGGGCTAAATCACTCTTTTCTTTTCTAAGTTTCTCTTCCTCGGCCACACATTTGGTAATAAGTTCATTAACACTCCACTTCTCACCAATGGCATTATATGATGTTTTGATTTGGGTAAATTCAATAGGAAGACAATTTAAGGCATGGTGAATAATGAAATTTTCATTCAGGTCAATGGATTGGGCTTTCAATTTGGTTTGAAGGTGAACCATTCTCAGAATAAATTCCCTAACACCCTCGTTATGGTCATACCTCATATCCATCAAATCTTTCATTAAATATTCAGACTCAGCATTATTGAATACCTGGTATCTATCTCCTATAGCAATGAGAAAATCTTTAGCAGATGCTGTGTCGGGCAAACCACTCAACAGGTGTTTAGAAATGGTCCTCTTAATTACAACCAAGCTAAGTCGGTTAGATTTCTCCCACTTAGCTTGACTCTCTATGTGTTCAGATGTACTTCCTTCATTAGGTATGACAGGCATTTCTTCCCTTAGTGCCATATCTAGATTAGCTATTCCTAAGGAAAATTCTATGTCCTGCCTCCATCTCTTGTAATTTAAGCCGGTTAAAATTTCTACAGTCAGTTGACTGTTATTCATAACGAAGGAAACTGTGTAAGACAAAACATAATGCATTAATAACAATAATAAGGGCATAAAAATAATAGTGAGGCCTAACTAAGAATCACATATTCCCATTTGGGCAGATGTGCAACCAAATTCAGAACCTCAAAGATGAGTTATGAAAATGAGGGTACACTAATCTTGAAACTCCATCCCCTTTGGGCAGACAGATCCCCAAGACTATTGTAATCCTTAATAACTTTATTTAAAATTAGGTCCCCAACTAAAACACACAACTACCCCCATTAGGCAGGTAATTATAACCATTAATAAAAAACGTTCCTGAAAAATTATAAAAAATCTCACAAACCACTATGATTGATCCCACTTTGGTGGTAATCACCCATAGCAATTCATGAAACTCTTCATATAGAAATCAAAATATATTTCCTAATACCATAATTCAGTTCAAAAGAAGACGTAACAATAAAGACACCTCAACTGATCATGGATCACATTAAATTGCATTTTAAAATAGGTTTTGTATTTATACAGTTGAATAAACAAGCAAATATCACATACAATTTAATAAATACATATAAGATATGATTTAGACAGAGTGACTACTGTAAACATATCCAAAATAGGGTAATAATAATTTCTAGTGTATCAAATTCAATAAAAAAATTGGAAAATGAATAAAATATACTATCTAATGTAATATTTCTTGTTATAAAAATATTAAATGCAGCGGAAAATTATGAAATATATATAGAAAAATTAGAATCAAATGTCAACCAGCTAATTATATTTTACAGATTGTAACTTTCTTCTTCATTCATCTTTCTAAACCATTTTATAAGATGAAAATTATGTTGCAGTTGATGAATCGTAACCAAAATTGCTATCTCAACGATGCAAAAGATAGATTGTAGAATAAGCTTCTCTTAGAGAAGAGTCCACATAGTAAAAATTAGCACGCGTAAAGAAGTTGCATAGTAAACAAATTTTCGGGCTGAGAAATCTCACATTCAACAAATCTTATCGACAATTTATTGCTTCTGAATATATTAAGAAGAGAATAATCCTCGAAGGCTTGTACTGCAGAATCAGTTACTTTATTATCCAAAAGATAACCTTCTGACTTCATCCATATCAAATTCGTCACCGAAAATTCAAACATAATAATCGAAAACCAGTAAGTGGTCATAGAAACCATCTATCATAACGAAATAGGTGTCAAAAGTTGACCGTGACACAAAAAATTAGCTTACCCACTCTAGGCAATAAAATGTCAACAAAGTAGAATGAATTTCAACTCAATCAATAATAATTATCATATTCCTTATAATATAATTACTATGCTCTGATACCAAATGTAAGGAGCCAAAATCATGAATCAATTATATGATAGAGAACACAGAAATTTACTTGTTGAAAACATGATCATCAAATTGTGAGAGCACTTGCAAGCGTTTGGTGACGGCTAGGGCTTCCACAACAACTCCGCTCTCTTTAGAAAATACAGTTTTTAATGGGGCAAACTGTGTAAAGATAGTATACATGTGCTATACATGTGTATATATAGGGAGTGCAGTGGGGACCTAGCCACATCAACTAACCCTAGGCCTGCCCATCATGGGCCTTAAGGTTAGGCCTACACCATTAACTACACTAACAGTATAAAGTGCTTAAGTCTAATAGGGATCATAATAATAGTGGATCATAGGTATCTCAATAGAGATCATATCATTTGCCTGTTTTTAATACAATCAAAACGACAATTGATTATAGCCCATAAAATATATTCTAACAAGGCATCTATCAATCCAATTTTTCTATGTCTCATTTATTGAATGAATGGATGCTTATAGAACAAAATAAGCACAAGATAACAATAACAGGTGATTTATTCCCTCTTATCAATACATTACGAGATCCACATCTGACTGACATAGTAATTATAATCATGAGAACGTATGTACATTTCTTGAACAGTTAAAAGAATGCACACCTCCTGGAACCAGATCCTCTGTACCCACTACCCTGTATCAACTCTGTTCTACGCGATCTCATCTATACGAATATGTGGGACTCAGAGAAATATGGATAAGATAACGTGAAACAAAGTTAGTACAGGGTACTGGGTACAGAGAATCTCATCCTACATCTCCTAAGCATTATACCTCTTATAGAGTCTTTCATTAATGATTAATCATTTATAGGAGATTATAGGGTAAGTGATGGGAATAGTCATTAGTAGACAAGCTACACAAGATGATCATGAGCCTTTTTAGCTTAGCATAACGCTGCGTTGTATCCCGTAGAGCTGCTTAAGAAAGAATTGAATAGGACACTCCCAAACGAGTGGGAAATAAGGAATGAAGGATACGCCATTAGCTTTATCTAGAAATAACCAATAACTTTATTTTTTTGAATTTTTTAAAATTTAGAATTCAAATTTTTTATTTTTTAATTAAGATATAAATTTTTAAAATCTTAACAATTTTCAAAATGTTAATTCTATTAATAATTTTTGCCAATTTAACTAACAAAGACTTTATTATTTATAATATGTAGATATTCACTTGAAATTTTCTCTTTATTCCAATCTAACCATAACAAATATTTCGTTAGTCAAATTAGAAAGTTTCTAATATAATTAACATTTTAAATTGAATTATTAAAATTTTAAAAAAGTTAATCACTCATTAAAAATTTAAAACTTGGATAACATATTAAAAAAATCTTAAAAGATTGTGCACTTTAAGATTAATTATCTCTTGTTTGAACATCTTAGAATTTGTTTGTTCCCTTTTTTTTATGATTTTCATGAAAAATAAAACTGTCATTAAATTGTGTTTGGTTGATTATTATTATCATTTCTTATTTTTAAAAATTTTAAAAAAAGAAATATCAACCTTATAGAAACGTGAAAAAGAAGTTTTTGTATCTTTTTAAAACAAGTTTTTTTTTCTGTAAAACAACACCTCCCCATTTTTCACTATATTTTGTCTTCTTTTTCAGCCTCGCTTTGCCTTCACCTCTTTGTTCTTGCTTCTTCCTCTTTGAGAAAAGATCAACAATGGAGTTAACAAAGATTTGGTACTTGGCAAAGTTTTTTCCATCGTCTTTTAGAAGTTGAAGGTCTGGGTAGTTACGTTATTGAGCTTTTTTGGGTTGCAAGCCAATCCGACTTCTTCAAGTTGGGATCTTTTCCAGTAAACCCACCTGGGTATGGTCTACTACAATTGCTTCGTTTCTTGGTTTTGCCATCATTCACTGAATCACATCGTATTCTTGGAAAACAAGTGTTGGGAGAGGAAGAGGGTTTTAAAAGAATGGGGATTGAGAAAGAGAAGGAAGGCTTTGAGAAGTTGTATTGCTCCATCACGAACTCACTAATTAATGAAGAACAAAGTTATGATTGGAAATGGGATTGGGAGGATAAAAAGATAAACTTGACAGAAAAGCGATTGGGAGGCTTATGTCCTTTAACTCCAAAAGAGTTGTTAATTTTTCTTCAAGCTCCTGGTTATCCTCCATCGACGACAATTTATACTGCCGCTGGAGGGATTTATGGTTTAATTCTTGCCTTTTAAAACTTACATCTCGCTTCCCCAATATAGTTTTCAGGGTTTTTCCTTAATTAACATAGTTGTTGGTCAGATGTTTGGGTTCTTTGGAATAAAAAAATGTCTGCCTTAGGCTGTTTGTTGAATTGCTTTTAGGAAACATTGGCAATCCCAAAGGAGTTGGGAGCATTCACTAACCATGCATCTCAAACTGCAGCACTTTATTATATTATTTCCATAGAAAGTGATGTCTTCATTCCACACATTCAGGCAATATGGCAATAGCTGTTGAGCGTCACCGCAATTTCTTAGGCCATCGTAGGACAATATGTAACACCCCACTCCCGTTGGACCCGAACCTGATATCGATGGTGATATCTGAGTTCGTGCCCCGCGAGGGTGGCATGTTATAGTACTCGATCATTCAAATTTCAGTACATTTTTTTTAAAACCACGA
>JAOTAY010000008.1:6921157-6962764 GCA_025629805.1 Erythroxylum baracoense | reverse complement strand
GAGGATAGAACACAGAGGATAGACCACAGACGATAAGTGGTCAACACAGAAGATAAAAGTCAACTACAGAGGATAGATCATAGGCCAAGGATTACAAGAAGGAGTTAAGAAGTTATATGAGTTGAAGAATATTGTCTGTGTTACTATACACAGATTCGTCTGTGTTACTGTTCACAGACTTCCTCTGTGTTACTGTTCACAGCGTATCGTCTGTGTTACTATTCACAGACTTCCTCTGTGTTATTGTTCACAGAGTATCGTCTGTGTTACTGTTCACAGACTTCCTCTATATTACTGTTCACGATATCGTCTGGGTTACTGTTCATGGTTATCTTCTGTCCTATTTTTGACCATTTAAAAGTAAAAATTGGCCTTCAGGGTTTTCATAAAAGTTGTAGCTCTTGAAATCCTCTTTCAAACTATTCAAAGAAACCTTAAATTGGATGCCTATAGAAAAAGTTATGCCAATAGTCCAGAAGCATCTACATATGTAAAGTGTGGACTCACCAACGCTGTTCCTTGAGGTATTTAGGTTGAAATGGATAAATGGACTTCGAAGAGGGGAGCTGAACTTTTGAATGCAAGTATGAGTGTTAAACGTGTGTTATAAATATGCGACATCTTGTGGTATCGGAGCAAGAAGATGAACCGATAATGAGTAAGGTGTTCTCTATTGGAAAAAGCTCACGTATTATGATATTCTGAATAGTTGGGGTCCGGAAACGGGCTCCAACAATAGAAGGATGAAACCTCACTAGGAGATTGTTAAAGTTCTTTCTTTGTGCTAGCAAAGACAAGAACTCTTGTGAGAGTTAGAGAGAAAAAGAGTGTGTGTGTAAGAAAGAACCTTTCTTTTTACTGTTTCTTACACTAAATGCACGAAAATCATCTTAATTTTCTGCACCATTTGGCCTTCTATAACTCCCATCATTAATGGAAAGTTATGGGAAGTTAATGGTCATGAATAGCATACATTAATGAAAGTTATGGAAGTTAATGACCATGAATAGCATACATTAATGGAAGCCAACAACACTTATTGTTTCTAATCCATTCCATGCAACGTTTTCTACCACGATCACATCGCGATATAGTCCCGAAATACTCTCTCATATCTTGAATCACCATTTACAACCATTTTACTCATCCTTCGAATCTCCTATGTGTGTGACCCATTAGGTTTCCAATTATGTTGGCCACTTGAATTAACATTTAATTCAAGTAAGTCAAGAACGATATCTAGCAACATATCATGACCCCCAATTGACTAGAAAGTTAGTGGTTTGACTATGAACCCTTCCATACGCAATGTTGTTATGCAATTTGTCCTTTCACCATCTATACCCAACTTGGTTCAGTGTATGGTCAAAGTGTCAACTCCTACTAAACTGACTATGTCATAACTAGTCCAAGTGATTTTAAATCTTGTCCTGAGGATCTCATTACTCTATGTATCATCGAAGATTCTCTTCATGACATATATCTGCTCTGGCCAAAGACTCCCGAGTAATGACCCCGACAGGAGGCCGTGGGTATCATCTCCTTCTATCATGAGTCACGAATCCTTTATTGGCTACTCAATAACCTTCAAATACCTCAAGTTGTACCCAATCACCACCCTAAGAGTAACCCCTGAAAGGCACCGATGAATGGAGTCAAAGCACAGGATTAGTATCCGAGATATCGTAGAGCACCACAAGTCAAAGGATGCTTGTACCATTGCTATGATGAGACTAACATTGACACTGGAATAGAATATCCATATGATTATCTCATAGTAGGTCAATCCAATATAGTTACTAACCTTAGTAAGAATCCATATGTTAACTCTAGATAACTCATGTCTACAACTTATAAAATCTACTGCTTGATCCAATCAAAGAGTATAACATGTGCTAGTCTATCCGGATTAATGATATCCCATCTCATTAATCCTATGACTAAGGAAATTAAGTTTAGATATTAACATAATTACACATGATAGGAATCTCATTATCATGATCTCATCATGATTTCCTCCATGCTATGTGTTGTATCAAGGCCTTCATTAAATCAATTTCAGATCAACATCAAATCCATAAATGTATGAACGTCAAAATAATGAAAAATGCCTAAATGTATGAATATTAAAATAATAAAAATGCCTTTATTAATCATAAAATGATTTGTACAATAACTGCTAAAGGTGATTGTCTTTAAAGTACTTCTCTAACAGTCATATCGACTAAGTCGTGGGCATGTCTTATGTTTAGACCTCTTCTAGACATAGAGTACCAAAACAAAATTTCGACGTCCATCATGTACACAGATGTCCAGATTTATCAACAACACATGCATGCTAAGCTCATACGGTAGAAATGAAAATGAGAAACAGATCATAACAGAGGTGTCTTTTCTCAGACAACTCAGACGTAAGGCAGAGACACGGTGGCTCTGATATTAAAATGTAAACTGAAGCATGAATCTTAAAACACAAAATTATTTACGCATAAACAAACTACATGCGTGCTATTTATAATGTTCGACAAGCGGGAGCATAACAGAAAAATACCTCCAGCTACTGAACACAAGCTCTGTCCAGCAACGTTTCAAGAAACTTTTTGAATCTTCTAGCCTCTAATCTCCACAACCTGATGATGCCCAGTTATTGTTACATGAAGCCGAGGATAGGGACCAAAATATATATATTTTATCGCTTCATCATCCTTGCCCATCACAAAAGATAAAAATGATGATATTTGGGAGTATTGCGTGATTAATGGGTTAAACCATTAAATGGATCAATTTTTGAACAGTAGGATATTCCAAGATTTCAGGGGGGAAAATCCTACATTTTTTTTAATTTAGTAAGAACTACTTTAGTGAAACAAATGATGTTTGTTTACTTGGAATAAAATTTAGGTAAGTCTCTTGAAAGTAATTATTTGATTATAGTGTTAAGTTTAGGCAGGAGGCTCCAATGAAGTCATGAAGAACTTCAAATCGATTTATAGTTGTCTCTAAAGATCATAACTCAAAAGTAGATGTCAAACAAACACATTTTCAATCACAAAGATTAGCATAGACTTTAACAGCTTCAACATTGGATCGTAAACAGATAGTTGATCACATAATCGTGTAATTTAGAGGTATTGACATAAACAGTCTATCTTAGTCATTGTTACATATATCAAGATCCTAAAAAATCTCAAACCTTTTTCTTAGTGTCAAGCCGGTGAAAATCTAACTTGATAACATTTACAAAGTGTTACAGAACCAAGTCAAGATCTTATGATTCTTATCCTCTCATTTCTTTAATTGATCAATGAACTTTTTTTCATCTTCGTATCTTTCTTTGGAACTTCTACCTTTCAAAAAATTTCGGTTCCATAGATTTGCAACTTCTTATTGTCCCGTGTTCTTTAAAGAACAACCCTTTCGAAAACGTGTTAAGTTGGAAGATTCTCCATCCAACTTAAAAAGACAAGAAACAACTATTGAATAAAGACACGTATCAGACAATGATGGGGACACATGGATACAATGTTGTATGTAAAATAGTATTAGGAAATGTGTCAAGCAAGCAACGGTTACGGCACATTCCAAAAAATAGTAGTTTGGCCATCTGTTAATAAACGTTTGGTAAATATGTCACGCTAGTAAACCACGTGTAATTATAATTTGCACACGTGGCACTGTCTAATTGGTTGAGGCGGAATAATACTGCACGATGTGATGTTATTGGAACATGTGTCCTGCTAATTAAGCTGCAGACATGCCATGACGTACTTGGTCTTTTCATTGAGAGAGTAATATTGAATAATGTTTTTGTTGTACATTATATTAAAGTTTACGTACTTATATAATATGATTTATTTCTAAGTATAAAAAATATATTTAATCTTGAGGAATATAATGTTAATATTATGCTAATACAATTGCAGTGAATATACAGTTGAATTTATGAAGCTTGAATCATGGTTAAAGATTTGCATACGTTATCAAGAACCCCTTGTCTTGGCATATTAGAACTTATTAAAATGGATAAAAGGATTTGACGGAAATATTATAAGAAAAACACCAAGATATTTATCTAATAAGTAATTGCTTAATTAGGCAACTGTTTCAACTATATTTTATTAAATCTTATCTATATATTTACATAAACTCCAAATTTATGTAAATATATAGATGAGATTTAATAAAATATGGTAAGAACACCATAATCGAAACAGAATATCTGACCCCTTAAATAACCCATAAAAAAAGTTTAAATTAAACCGAGCAAAATTTTCCTCTACTCATGAGCTTCCCTGTCCCTTTGGTGGACATAAATTCAACAGGCAAATTCATACAGGAAAATTCCAACCGTGTTTCCTTGCTCGGCCAAATTCCATACTCATATCTAACCCTGAGAGAGATCTTGACGTTGAAGTTGACCATCTTTTTGCTCCAGTCGTCGCTTATGTCCTTAAACACGCTGAGTTTCACCGAGTGGACCGAGTCGAGTCCCAACTCAGCTTTCAGCTCTTCGTCACTCGTCTTCCTCACGCAAACAGGCATCTGTAGCTCCAAACACTCTTCATCATCTGAAACCACAGCCTTCCCATAAAGCACCTTAACCTTGACTTCGTCAACGCAAAAGCTGACCTTCTTGTCCACGTTGTATACAACGAACACAGCCTCATAGTTGGCAACGAACTGCGAGTTGGATAGGGTGATGTTGGAAATGGAAAGAGAGTTGAGTCGAAGAGTGGGGCTATGTGGGTTAATAACGAGCCATGCAATGACGAAAACAAGCAACAAGATGAGAAACCACATGACAATGGCAATCGTCAGTTGGGAAACACAGCGAGACCCATTATTGCTATTATTATTTCGAGCAGTAGTGTTGCGGGTTGCGTCTGAAACTTCAAAAGCTTGAGGACGGAGAACCGAAGATGGAGTTTCGTTACTGAAATCCATAGTCAGGTAGGTTTCTGTCTGGCTTCTTCTTCTTCTACTTCTACTTAATCCTGATAGAAAAGGGCTTGGCTTGTGGTGAAAGAAGAGATCAATTTATGTCATCGTAGTTCTAGTTTTCAACCAAAGTTTCCGCGTATAAGGCAACTTCAGGGAAGCTTCTCCGTAACTCAAAGCCTGGCTTTAATTTAATTAGAAAAGTATTGGTGCGTGTTATTCAACATTTGATTCCCTGGCAATATGACAATATGAAAGGAGATGCATTTTCATAGTTTCTTAATCTTGCTTAAAAAAATGTAGTAAAAGTAATCTAACGTTAAATTGCATCCTCTGTTCCGTCATTGGATAATCATTTAACTTATTTTAATATTTCGATACCATCCCAACAAAACACCTCGTCTTATATACCGGTTGCTAGTTTATCTTATCTATTTTATTTCATTTTGCTATATTTATACCCTAGAAAACAACACACAAGTGTACAATCTCCCAAAGTTGTCTAATGCTAAAAGTAGCAACTATCGTTATCTAGCAATATAACCATACTACGGCTTTCAAAATGTGGATCATCACTACCATAAATGTTGAATCAGAGAATTATAGTGCTCCAGCCAAAAATAATCAAACATGATTCCACATTTATGTATCTCACCTCATAACTCCCAATAGGACAGGCCCCCTCTTTTATCCTGACAAATTCGGAAACTATTTGCAAGGGAATGAAGAACCATCTGCAGAACAGCAGGAAAGTTGAAAATTGAAAGGTTTTAGAAAATGACGTCATTCCCAATTGTTTTAATCGATATGCTGTGTAAGAAATCTTAGGACACCCAAAAAAAATAAAAATGAAACAAGAGAGATATCATGAATCCACAGTTTACCCACCATACAATAAAGTAAATAGATATATGTCTAGTAATGCTGCTCAACTGATAAGTGAAGTAATCGAACACAAGAGTATGAGATGAGAATCATAGAACATTGATGGCAACAAGGGAAAAATGGGATAATACAGGTACTGAAAGAAAAGACCACAGCCTGCGCTTCATGCTCTTTGTTTCAATAAAATTTAACATGCCCTGAATACTAACAAAAGATAATTCCATCTTTTCTAGGCCTTTGATCTGTATCATTTATCCAGCTAGAAATTACAGTAAACCATCAGATGACAAAAACTGCAACAAGATATAAACACTCAAACTTAACTTACATTTCCAATTATTTGAAACATATCTATACATTTGTCTAGTAGCAAAGTTTGGTAATTTTTTATTATCACTCTGTACAACAGGAAATGCCTTGACAGAATTATAAAATGAAGTGAGAAAGGGATAGGATTGTTTGTTCTAATCGAAAATTTAGCAGAGCTCATATTTGCAAAAGTATGAAAATAATAAAAAACATTGTTAGAGAAGACATGCAGAAATTGATTACACTTGGAATCATGATTCATGAGCTCCTTCCACTGTCCTCAATCATCATCCCTTTTAGACTCCTAGCCAGCCAGATGGCTGTTTCCCTTGGGGAAACCTTATCTTTTCCAAAAGGTTTCAGAACAACTGAAAGTTCTTCTAATCTATTTTGTTGAAGCAAATCAGCAGACAATTCTAGAAGTCCTTCGAGTGCCTCTGCCCTATTTCTGAAAGATTTAACATGCAAAGTTTCTCGTGTCTGAGGTTCGTCGTCTATGATGGTGGGTTTGGCTTTTATTGGCTCTGAGGTATCAGAATCAGAAACTTGAGGGATCACGATTCTTTTATCCATCTCAGAATGATCCAAAATATTTGATGTCAAGCTCACAGCTTCTGAATAGTTTGATAATTCGAAAGTCAAAGGTATAGCCCGGTTTCTTGTCTCCGTTTCATCTCTAAGTCTAACATCTAATAACTTGCTCACATCATCATTGGGAACTCCCATCTCCACACTCTCCATTACAGGCTGCTCACTCCCTGCACGAAAACTACTATGCCGAATGACATGTATGACATCGTCAAACACAGGAGGAAGATGGGCAGCAGTGGGGTTTTCAGTTTTTGGAGCTTTTATAAATGCTCTCTTCTGCGACTGTGAACCTTTTTGGCTAGTAGACATAGACTCAGGGAAAGGAGTGGCTTCTGAAACTGATGCTAGAAATTCTTACAGTGCAATTGTCATCATCACAGACTGCAGACATGGGATTCAACTGGCGTTCTGTGTCACGGCAACATCTGGGCCTGTTTACAGGGGTGTCGTCTTTATCAATAGTTAATTCTTCAGAGCTTGCGGCTGTAACTTCCAGAGCTGCAGTTGGACTCACTTCAACATTACCAGTAGGGCTACTCTTCGGAAAATCAATAGTAATCTTTGCGGTTTCAATGGAGCCGGGGTCTGATGTTTTATATGGTCCACGTTTTTCCACACACAATTTTTTACATGCCTCAGTATTCAAACAGGGAGGTGAGCAGCTGGGCGGATGAGATTCCAACCTGTCAGTGCATGAGACTGTCTCACAATTTGGGACTTTTTGTTCTGTCGTGTGAACAAATGGAGTTGTTGTATCATCAGAAGGTTCAAATGCTTGAATTGACACTGAATAAGAGACAAAGTTACTGCTATCTGATGGCATTCTATGGGAAACACCAGTCAGGGATTTTTCAGAATTTGGCGCTTCCTTAGAGCACTGCATAACACGCCCATCAAGCACTTGATAAAGGGCTTCGTTATACTCCTCAGCTGTCTCAATTGGGCTTAATTTCATGATTTTTGCAGCATGATTTGGGATCTCAATTCCAACTTGCCTCGAATGTAGAGGCAAGGAAGAGCGCCTGATCAGACTGGGAGGAGTTTTTTGTCTTTGTTTCCTAGGAACTCCATCATTAAAATGTTTCATCAGACCGGATGGCAGAAGGGCATCATTTCTCGGTTTAGACTTCTGTGAGGATTCCATTACAGGTAACTGTAATCAAAGTTTTGCATCACTAGTCTTGGATATTATATAAAACAAACAACAACAGTAAAAATATCGCTGTGACACGGGATCTACAAGTTTTATATAAAACAGAGTAATTCTAGCTTGTAAGATACCTGATGCTTTAAAGGATATGGTCCCTGTACCCCTTTTACAGAATCAAATGCTAACTTTGCAGGTGACATGGTTGGTGTAGCCACATTGGATTTCAGTCCAGGTGTAAGAGCATTGGATTTTAAAAACTTTGGAGGCGCTTCTATCCTTTGAGTTGGTACACCTCCTACCTTGCTTCGCACTGGTGAGCCATTTTCTCTAGATTTAGCGTCTTTTAAGGCCATCATAATACTCTTAATGGGTTTGGGATGCCTTGATTCAACATTTGTTCCAGGCTCATCACAATATGGTTTTGCCGTTCTCTGTTCATCCATTTTAACCGTGCAAAACTTCCCACTACTTTCCTCTTCACTTGGCATGGGATGTTCAGTGCCATATTCATCACCAACAGAAGCTAAATCTATATCAGTTGCTTTATATTCACAAGATGAAGCCATTGGGGGAATGTTTCTATCACTTGAATGAAAACTATCTCCGTCACTGCTGGAGCTATTACTGTTCTGGCTTTCAGCCATATTTTCCCAAGATTCACGGCCAGTAGAAATAGGCTTCTCAGGAAAAGAAGCGGTATGAGGACTGACGGATGAACGATACTGGTCCACATAAGGCTGCAGGTAAGGATGCTTCAAAATCTCCGATGCCTGTCCAAAGTATGTTAAAATCATTATATACAAGCTATAGCACTGAGAATTATTTCACAAGTATTCTATTAATGCTTACACTTGGTCGATGCTCAGGGCTCTTTCTCAGCATGCTTTTAATAAGTGTTTTCCTGTAGGGAGACACATCAGTTAGCAATGTATGCAGTCAACTACAAACAGACATCAAGATTTGGATCTCAGCTGAGCAGATAGAATCCAGTCAAAACGTCTTAGAAATTCATCTTCTCTGGTGTTTGAACAACTAGGCTCAACCAACATTTATTCAGAATTCAAAGAACTCTTTTGGCTGTCAAGCACTGTTTGTTTGGACGGACAATTGGAGGAAACAAAACACAAATGACAGAAAAGAAACTTCTTCTTCTCTCTCACATTTGCCCCTTCCATCCCACTTTACTTGATTCAATGCAAGTTGATGAGGAAAAATATATATAATAAAATTCAAACTATTTTCTTTCTTTTGATGGTTAAAGTTGGCAGACAAGTACTTTGGACATCCTTCTTATGATGCATACTTATAGAATGCAACTGATCAACCGTGAGGGATGGGTCATGATAAGCAAATGGATGATAGAAAAGGATTTTTATTGATATATATAGTAAGACTATCGTCTGTAATACAAGAGCTAAGCTCTCCAGCCAACAATGGCCCCTCTAGCTTAACAGCTGAGTAAGATAGGTGAAGGAAAAAACTCCTCCTGTACTACCCGATGCCCTTTACATACTAGTGTTCCTTTTCTCTCTCCTCTAACAGACTAATTCCCCTCTCCCAAACAGTTAGCTGACTCATTGTTCTCTGAGGCACTAACTTTCGTGGTCTTCCTTCTAGAATACGTTAACATGGGTTTGTGGCCCATGTTCGGTTCCTTTCTCCTAATCCTCCTAGAATAGGTCAAGATGGGTTTATGACCCTCATTACTATCAAGAACTGCCACTATATTTTCTCCCTTGAGGACTTAAACTGTTTTCCAGTGAAATAACTAATGGGCGATCAATTGTTTAAAGAACCCAGAATTCAAATGTGTTTTGATGGCAACTATAAAAATTTTGCTCATATCTGTGTGCATGCATACCTGACTAAGAAAAGACAGATCTGAACAACTTCAAGTTGTTGTGTAGACCAGGGTTCTTTGTTAGAGATCTACAGATGCTTTCCTGTGGCAGAATCCACAAATAAGGATGAAAAAGATGCATTTGATTTCCTTAGGTGAGAAGCAGGAACCATATCGAACTTTTCAAATAAGAAATCCAGTGATCACGGTTGCATTGATGCATTTCTTCACTTGAATCAAGAGTTGACTGAAACATTGTACAGGTGTCCTTCTATATCTGGAATAAAGCCTTTTTCAAGCATTTCTTCTTTTACAATCTCATAAGTTATTTTGTTGGGCACCAAACCTTTCTCCAACATCTCATTAAGAAGTTCATTTGCATCTTCAAGCTTACCCTTTTTACAATATCCCTTTATTAGTACATTGTATGTGACAACATTAGCCCGCTTCCCTTCTTTCTCCATCCGTGCCCTCATAATCATAGCAGCCTTAAGATTACCTTCTGTGCAATATCCCTCAATCAAAGTATTAAATGTCACATGACTTGGATATAGACTTTTTTTGTAAATTTCATCCAAAAGTCTTACTGCCTTTCTCACCTCCCCTTTGCTGCACAATGAGCCTATCAATATATTATATGTAACAAGGTCAACTCTCAAACCCCTGCCGTGCATTTCATCTACATATTTCCAAGCTTCTGCCATATATCCCTCTCTGCATAAAGCAGAAATTAAACAATTGTAGGTAGAAACATCAGGGAATATACCCCTTTCAAACATCGAATGATACATTGCAAAAGCATCCTCCATCTTTTTTGCCTTAGAATATGCATCAATCATGGTGTTATATGTTATAACATTTGGAGAGACTCCTTGGTTGCCCATATCATCAAACAATTGTCTTGCTTCATTCATCATATTATTTTTACACAACCCATTAAGAAGTGCATTATATGTAACAAAATTTGGCTTCAAACACAAATGAATCATTTCATCCCGTAAACTAACAGCCTCATTAACCTTCCCATTCATACATAATCCACTGATCAGGGAGTTATACGTAACTAAATTTGGTTTTAAACCTTGGTTTTGCATTTCACTGAAAACCTTCATAGCAGCAGACAAGTTATCATCCTTACAAAACCCATCAATCAAAGTATTGAAGGTAACCTCGTCAGGGCAAATCCCACTTGCAACCATCTCGTTCAAAATTGCACCAGCTTTATACATCTTCCCAATCCTTCCCATCTTGCAATACCCACCGATGAGTGTATTATAGGTAATCACATTTGGTAAAAAGCCCCACACTTTCATATCCTCAACAACATCCTTAGCCTTATTCAATTTCCCCATTTTACATAGCCCACTAATCATAATATTAAATGTAATTAAATTTGGCTCAATTCTCCTCTTAATCATGTCCCTGTACACAAACTCCATATCCTCAGTTTCACCCTCTTTAACCAAAGCACTCAACAATGGATTACACGAAATAACAGATAACTTAAACCCATAATCACCAGCTCTCTTAAATGCCTCAATTCCCAAATGGGTTTTCTTATTCTGCACGTAGGTCAACACCAACATATCAACTATTATGGAATTAACACAAAACGAATCAGCGCACACAGAAATGGCGTGAAAAACAGAAGAGACCGAACTACTTGTATCTTTCTTGACAAAATCATCCAAAAAAGATCGAATCTTTGAGTACTTTCTGTTATAAGCAAGTGTGTGTAAGACTTTAAAAGAGACCTCCAAGGGGTGGGAATGCTTAAGCTCTTTCCGAGACCACGCAAAGTACCTGAAAGTGAGCTCTGCGTCGGCTCCTGAAGCGATTAGTTCTTGAAGTATATTGTTGGGGTCTGCGTTCTGGAGAAAGGTTTTGAGCTTTGACCATTGTTGCCTGTATATGAGGTCTACAATAGTTGGAATGGGGGTACCGGCTGAACATAGTTGCCTAAAGAATCCTTGTTTGTTTCTACGGGCAGGGAAAACATGACATTTAAGATGCATTAGCAATGTTTTCTATGAAAAGCAATTTAGGAATTATAATAATGCTGCTCAACTCAGTCAGAGCAACATCAGGAGAAAGCCACATGAGAAGGACCCAGCACCAAACTTCTGCATTCGAGAGCCTGAAATTGAGGAAGGGTACAGATCCAAACGTAAGGGTTTTGCTGAACGTTGTTTTGCTTTATTTATGGCTGTGAATTCGTTAGAGCAGAAGCACTCCAAATTAACATTTAGTTTTATTAATTATAAATAAATATACACAATTAATTATAATAACAATTTAAATATAAATTTATCTAATTCAAAATTATGAATACTGTATCGAAACCAATATCGGATTTGGTTCTGATACTGCACTATACCAATACCAATAATCAATAGATTTTTTAAAAATTATAAAATAGTCTTTCAATATATTATACTATATAATTTATAATTTTACATTAACTTTGTCTCCAAATATCATAATAATAAAATTTTGAGATAACAATATTCTGTTTATTTTTATTAATATTATTTTCACATATTTTATACATAAATAATATGGTTAATTATAAAAAACTTCAAACTTTACTCAATTTGACAATATTAGGCTGATTTTTAAAAAGTGGCACTAAAATAATTCAAATTTCAATCTGTTGCAAAATATCCGAACGTTAAGTTTTCCATTAACGTCACTGACATGGCAACCACGTCTGATTTTTTATATGACACGTGGCCTAATTTTTTGAAACTCATTTATTTAAAAATAAATTAAAGTAAACGTAAATTAAATTAAAGATTAATTAATTAAAACAAAATCTAAATGATATACTACTACCGATTGTTTTCTTTGTTCTTCATTTTTCAAATACAACTCTCTTCTTTTACGATTATGTGTGAATTCAAGATACAACTCTCCTCTCTTTTGTGATTGTGTGTGAAGTGTAAATAACTTTCTATTTTCTTCGTTCTTGTGTATTGACGATATAACTCTTGCAATTGTGTGTGATTAAGTGTGAACTGTCACTCTTTTATGATTGTGTGTGGACTGTCGCTCTCTCTCAAGTGTCGCTTTTGTGTTGTGGTTGGGTGCAATTGGGAGTGTCTTTGACGATTAGGAGGTGAGTTCATCTAACCCTAAGTTAGATTGTCACTATTTACGTCTACTTGGTGGAGGTTTGTGGCTTAAGCTCAGGAGGAACGGGTGATTATGAGGGCGAATTTATCCTGATACATCTATGTAGTTAATGAATTCATTTCTCAAACCTAAGATTGTCCTTTAGTTATTTTACATGCTTGAAAGTTGTTTCAATCTTAATCTAATGGCATAATTTATTAATGGGTTGCTATACTTCTGAAGGTTAAAGTGATTTCAACAAGTGATATTGTGTAATAGTTTACAACTTCAAATGTACTATTATCAAAAATAGAGGGCGAATATTAAGAAATTTGATTTCACTTGGCAACCTTTTATTGCAAGTTGTTTTAAAGAACATATGTTTTTGAATTCAGTGTTATTGATATTTTTAGGATTTATTGAGACTCAACCTTATTATGTTCAATTTTATAGGAGAATGTTTAAGAAAAGGATGCAGAGAATATGGTGAAATATGAGTTGTAGACATCGTGTGCTTTTGTTAGGAAATTTCTTTAATGATCTATGATTTTAAACGGTTCAATGTTGTGAATAATTTTCTTATTTGGTCTTGCGTATATGAAGCAAGTTATGTATTGATCAGTTGTAAAAGCTATATAAGTAAGATGGAAGGTGGTTAAAATTTGTTTGTAGTTTATTGTAAAGGTAAGATAGAAGGTGGTTAAAATTTGTTTGTAGTTTATTGTAAAGGTTTTTAAGTCACTGTAATCATTTATGGAAGAGAAAAAAGTTTGGATTGTAATCAAAAGTTGATTCCTAGAGGATCTCCTATTAGGTTCCAATTTAAGTAAAAAAATATGCTATGCCTAATGAGATTTGTCATGGAGTGTCCTATTCTTCATGTAGGATCTTTTTTTTTCTTGATTTTATGGTCTTTATTGCTGTAGCATTATACTTTCTTTCATCGAAAGCAATCTTTAGATTTGTAATGAATACTGCTTCTGTTTCTACTATTTGTGTGTTAGTGCCCTAATTCTTGCATATGTTTGGATTAAGGTTTACTTTGTCCACCTGCTAAAAAATTTGCTTTGCCATGATATATGTCTATTTGACATACATTTTGCCTTGTACTATAATAGTTGTTTATACCTATCTCCTGTATGTTATTCATTTATGTTCTAGTAATTACCATAAAGAAGTGATTTGTAGAGCAATTTAGCGTGATCTAGGAGGCTCATTCACTTTTCCCTTTGACCAATTTTATGTAGAATACAAAAGATAATCCTCTATGCAATACCTTATTCATTGGCAATCTTGGAGAGAATATCAATGAAGAGGATTTGAGGGGTCTTTTTAGTGTGTAAGAATTTTTTAGCTCTAGATAGCTTTATGATTGTTTGAAATATTAATATGTCCTAGCTTTAAGATTCTTATAACTCACTTAATCATACTTGACCGTTACGTTTATTATAGAAAAATGGGTGGAAGCAAACTATTTGTGGCTTTTATTGCATCTACAACTGGTATATACTTGACATGGGAAGAGTGTAAAGCCGTTGTTAATGAATTAAAAAATGTCATTTATTTTCGTTTCAACAATTTAGCAGAAGCTAAAAAGAAATACTCTGAATTTTGCCAAGAGAAGGTGTTATATTCAATGGTAAAACAAGTTTAGTAATTTTTGTTGTTATTATATTTAGTATATAATAAGGATATCATAATCCTGAGTATATCATAATCATGAGTAATTTTTTAGATTCCAATTGTAATAACAAGATGAAGCTACAGCTATCAAATACTAAAACTAATATTGGTCAACATTTTTATTAATGTAATAATACAAATATGGGTTTGCCTTTACATTTTCATTAACGCATTATGTTATGGATATTTAAATTGTAGCTTATATGATATTAATGCTATTGTTCAAATTGTAGGTGTCTTGTAGGTATGTAGTATTAGTAAAAGAGTTGAGGCTTTGTTATTGTAAAAAAATTTTCAAACATCTTCCATATGTTGGGGTAAAACTTTATCTACAAGACATATTGTTGCGCACAAGAGTTAAGTTTTTTTTTAATTCATAAATATTTCAAATTTTATCATAATTATGATATTTGTGTTTTAATTTTTATTTTATAGTTTCCATATGACTATATATCCTGGGTGTCTGATGCTTTTTAATATGAACATGCTATGTGAAAGAGTAGAACATAATAAAGAGTTGCATTTAATTGACCTCTATATATACATGATTTGTACTCATTGTTTCAGACTATGAGAGACCATTGTACTCATAAGAAATCTGTAATAGTTGAAACATGTTGCTTTGGGCATTTAAGTTGATATTATCAATATTTAAATAGGTTATGATTATGGTAACTATATTTTTTTGGCCTACACATTTCTTTGCTCTTTGACACACTGGTAATTTTAAATTACCAAGACAAAAATGATGGCTTCTGAAAGAAAATTTCTTTTGAAATGCAAAGCATAATAGATTTCCACTAAATTGGACTTGTAATGTGTGGCAATTGAAAATGTCCAATATCTATGTCCATATCAATTATTCAAAACAATCTAACATTTTTATCCATATTCAAGCAAATTATCCAATACAGTCAAATATCCCTACCATGTCCAAATCATAGAACAAAGTTTCAAATACATATTCATATTTATATCACAACTCACAGTTGAAATACATATCAAATCACAACATATTTTTTAAGCATGGCTTATTTTGTTGATGATTCACCATCATCAATTTTAGATTTTGTTGGAGTTTAGTTTTTTTAGCCCTTAATTTGTATCTCCTCCTAGTTGTATTTTTTTAACATTTGTATTTTGTGAAGCTTGAGTTGGTTCCAACACTTGACATTGACTTCCACCCATCTATAAAACATTTATAAATAAAAAGTATACTAATACCAATTAGGAAATAATAATAAATAATTTTCCATGAACTTCCCCAAATGTTAACATACTGTAAAATAAGTGTTCGTATTCACTTCTCCAAATGTTACTACATATCATTGGGTGGCCTTTATACACATAAATGTTTATGATTTATTTAAAATTTGATGGAAAATCAAAATTAAAAATGAATGTTCACCCTCTTCTCCCTTAATAAGATAGATGCTATAGCGTTAGATCCAGTAGATACTGATCGTCTACCTTTGCTTCGTACACCACTATTAATATTGGATGTAGATGTCAGATTTCTTGGTGGTCTTCCTTGTTTTGTCTACAATATACACATATAATTTGAATTTAATGATCAGGTATTCAAAAAATATTTATCACATACACAATTATAAATCATTATATAATTACCTTAGCAATTTTAGGTTGTCTCGAAGATTGGTCTTTATTTTTGCATGCTCTTTTACTCTGACCAACTTCAAAACAATGTTGACTTCTCATGAGTACTCTAACTTTGCTAAACTTATTTGGATTTTATTGTTCTTCATCTTTATCCCTTCTTCTAGCCTTCTTAGGTTTTCTAGGTATATCAAAGGAGGTAATATGGGTTGTAAGTTTTCAATCTTCGATCAAAACTTTGAACTGTTAATGGGTTCAATGAAATACTAATAACTATTGAAATAACACTCATGATTGTAGTATCAACTCATATACCCATCGATATTCTCCTTCTCATTTGATATACAAGCAATGCATGCTTACATGGGATTTTTGTTAAATCCCAAAGTTTACACTAACATGTTCTTACTTGTAAATCAATAATGAACTTATCTATAAAATGTGTTACTTCGAACTTCAAACTTCCATCTGCCATGTTGCTATAGTGCCTTGCTTCCCATTGTGCAATCTCTATCTACTTTCTCACCCTCAGACATATTTCATCCATTGATTTGATCATCATATCTCCTTTGTTATGAATTCAAGTCATTAAAGCAATTCAAATATCCTCTAGCATATTAATTAGGTTTTTTTATCGTGCTTCATAGATGAATTCATTAAATGTCTCTAATATATTGTTATGAAAAATCTCACACTTTGGCCTTGTGTTAACAAATGCTTTCACAAAAGTGTCAGGATTCCTTACTTTGAAGTTATTGTAAGCCTTTTTTGATGCATTCTTCAACTGCTCCATTATTTCATCAATTTCCACTTCTGTTGTGCAATTAATAGCTTGGCAAAATAAACTTCTGCACATGTGGCCTTTATGTAATTTAAACCAATTGGTATACATATACTGGGAACATTTTCAGTGCTTTGATTCTAAGAAGAGATTCTTCAATGCATCTACTAAACCCTGAAACAAAAGAAAAACAAAACATTATAATGTAAGTATAATATAATAATTCAAAACATATTTACTAATAAAAAGTACCAATATTAGAATTTTTATCTTTTATTAATCACTTACCAATGTTCATAAATTCTAACTAATGTTTAGATCATCACCAAGAAGACTTAAAAACAAATGCCAAGATTGGAAATTCTCTCCCTCAACCACAGCCTAACATATAAGGTATATGATTGATTCCATCATGTTTAATTGTAACTAATAAAGCACCTCCAAGAAATGTTTTCAAAAAACATCCATCAAGCCTTATTATCTTTCGATAACCACTAAGAAACCATACTTCAATGCCTTAAATCCCATGTAAAACCTCTTAAATATTGGCTGTCTAGATTTTTCATCAAGTTCGTTTTGAATGATGAATTGGCCTTCTTTATCGGCCCACTTTAATTCTTGTCCACAAGACCATAATTTTGCATAGTGTCCTTCCATTGATCCTCACAGCATCATAATAGCTTCCCATTTAGCCCTATAACATTGAGATTTAATCACTTGCAATGCATACTTAGTTTGAAGATCATTTATCATCTCACTAATTGGCCAATTTGAGTTCCTCCTGAACTTACATGGGAATTGATTTACTATCCACTTCTTACTAGCTTGCTTATTTCTTTGCACTTTCTTGCAAGTATGCTTGTTTTCTAATATCTTCACTACAAATTTTTTTTCATTTCCAATCCAACTAGCATAAACCCTAAAAGGATAGTGGATATTACAAACATCTTCCATTCTTACACCAGATCTCGTCATTGAAACATCATATCCATTTATAATTACATAAGTTCTGATTGCCTCCCTAAACTAAACCTCATCCTTAAACTTCATGCTAACTTCAAACTGAAATTCTTTCATGTCCACTTTAGATTGAAAACAACATATTTCTTGCTTCTGTTAGAGGCCTCACACCACCATCATCACTATATGTTGGTGATTGAACTTCAACGTCATTATCCTCATAGTCACTAACCAACCTAGAACTTTCTACTTCTCTTCATGAATTGTTTGAATAATTCCTCTCTTTATTATTACATTTTCCACTGTTTCCAACCTTATCCACAATACCATCACATTCAAACCCACTATTAACCTTCTTCCTATATTTCTTCTCATTAGCTTTTGCAGTAACGTATTCTTCATTATCAGTTGCATAAATTTCATCATCACATATATCATTTTTAGATTCATTCATCTTCATAACAACAAAATCTTCATCATTTTATTCCACTTGAACTTGGAATTACCCATCTTTATTGCATAGATTAGAATCAATTTCTTCACCATCATTTATAGGATTATCATAACCATGCTCATAATATATTTTAACATTGTAGTTCTTCAATTCTTTTATGCAATGAAGAATTGACAACATGTCCTTATCATAGTGTAAACTCAATTCTATCAAGCATCTCATTGACTTTTCTGGATATTTGTAAAACATAGATACAAATCTATGGCCTTTAGCTTCTGATACTCCTTTTAGGACTAACATACTAAGTTCATCAACACCAACATCCTTCTTCCATTTAATCTTGCCTCCAACATATTTATTGTTTTCATTTCTTTCCAATACCCCACCATAATGAAACTTAAAATTCACCAACATTTGCATTACAAAGAATTTTACTATAAATTTCCAATAAATTAAAATTATAAGCACTAATAATGAAAATTAAAAGCCTAGATCGAATAGTAAGAATAATAGAAGCATTATGTTTTTTAAAAGGAATTAATAACCATCATTTAAAAAACATAAAACATCTTTTAAAAGGAGTGATATATTAATATACAATAGAAAATAGGTGTATTGAGAAATTCAATTAAGAATTGAATGTAATACCACTCGTGAGCTGTCGTTTATAACTTGACTATATGTTTTCCCAATTGGGTCAAAGACTTAGTTAAAAGAAGGTGGATTAGTCTCCTGAGGCGCTTCAAGACCTTTAGAAGGCTTACTGGGTATGGCGACCTCACGAGCTAAAGGGTGAAAGTTGTCAGGAGAAAGTAAAGTAGAGATGGACATTTCCAAAAATGGTAAAAAAAAAGGTTTAGTTTCAGAATGAGGAAAGAAGGTTAGGCGAGAAGATAGGGGAGGGGAAAAGGAAAATGTTTGAAGTTTGAGAAGCTAGAAATGAGGCCAGGGAGGTTATGAGAGAAAGCAAGAGACCCGGAAGCATGCCAAGGAGTAAAGCTTTAGTAGTTGAATGAACCAAGGGATCCAACTAAAGAAGTTAGCCAAACTAGTAAAAAAAATGTGAAGGAGAAAATTAAGAGCAAAGTAAGGGATTATTATGGTAATATACAATGGGAAATAGTGTAATCATATGTGCTGTAATAAGCAAGCGCAATATGACAATGATGGTGAACCTTCTAACAAGCTTGAGAGTGATAATGAAAACAAACACTCAATTCCAAAGATCAACAATTTGATAATTTATACACCCATTAGTAAGAAAAGATAATTTAAAATGATATATTAAAGAAAAATAGTACACCATTAGGAAAAAATAGCTAAAAACTTTAAAAGGATAAACTTGATTAGCAACTATTGTATAATATTAACGAAAAACTTAATGTTTGGATATTTTCGCAACAAATTGAAAGTTGGGACATTTTAGCGCCACTTTTTTAAGATCAGGCTAGTATTGGGAAGTTGACTAAAGTTTGGGATTTATTGTATAATTAACCCTAAATAATAATCATAATTAATATAAAAGGATTATTTAATCATCATACAAATAAAAAATTAAGGAAAATACAAAGTATTTAAAATGTTACAATTTCGTCATATAATAAATAATTATTACATCAAATAAAAAGAATAATAAATAGCAATGATTCTCTACTATTACAATTTACAACAACAATTTATGTCGAGGAAAAAACTAATTAGAAGTGAAACTTGAAACAAAAATATTTACAATTATATTTATATTGTATATATACAATTCAACATATACATTAAATATAAGTGAAAATAAAAGAAGAGGAGAAATAAAACATGGAACTTCATTTAATCGAATATTTGCTCAAATCGTATTTATCAAAACTCTCATTTGGTACAAAATTCTCATCATTGAGAGAAGCATCATCACCACCATTATTCAAATTCATTGCACCAAATGACATGTCAATACTTTCCCATCTAAGATTATCTTTCAAGTCACTCTTATTTATAAAACTTGGTTCTTCGGAAACCTAATCTGCCAAAAGATCAATATGGTAAAGGCAAATTAGATCTACATAACTACTTATTCTACTAAGAGTCCTAGTAAACAAATAAAATTAAATTAGTAAGAAATTACAATAAATTATACCCAACTTAAATGATAATAACATACCTTTCACGAAGCTTTAAATTTTATCAAAAAAGACTTGGTCGTTCAATCTTTTGTGATCTAATCTATTCCTTTTTTTGGAATTGATAATTTCAAATGTGCTTCAATTCCTTTAACTCCTTGTTACACTCTTACATTGACTTATAATTCGAATTGCAAACCTTTGTATTTTTGGAATAATTCTGAATAGGTCACATGCAACTGAAAGACAACAAAAGTAGCATTATGAACAAAAATAACGTGATAATTAATTTTCAACAAGTAACAAAAGTGAAAAAGTATTTTGATTAAGTTTGTCTCTTTGATGAATAGCAATTGGAATCCCAAAATCACCAAAAACATCCTTATAAATATCCACTTGAAAGCTTAGGAGATTGTAAGCTTACGAGATTTTGTATCGTCTCATGAGCAATAATTATTGTAATAGTTAATAACATTCCCTTATTAACTTCATTTTTCTTTGTAAAACTTAGTTTGAAATAGACACTAGGATTAAAAAATAACCCAACTGCAAACAAAAGAAAATAAAATTGTCTTTCTCATCTCTCATTGATGACTGCAAGATAAGGTGTGTATAAAGAAGACATGCTTTTCAAATTGACTTTGATTGCTTCCTTCGTCCTCTCCATGTCATCTTAAAAATAAGTCAATGTTGTCTTCTCATCACTTTCAGCTAGACAAAGTACCCTCGCCAAAGGCTCATAAACTCGGATGACAAATTGAAATTGGAATCAAAATTTTTTATGTTCAAATATAATTATAGAACCTCTAATTTAGTATTAGACCTATCATATTAAGAAGCAACTCACTTATCACTTATAAACATTTGGCTCAAATCCTTCTTCATCATAATAAAACACTAAAGGGATAAGAAGTTAGTTGCAAATCTTGTAATAGTAAGATAACCCAAATTCTTACCATTAGTGAAATCTTTTCTCATTAAATTTAAGACCTATGAATGATTGTAGATGAACTTGGTCACCCTTTTGGCTTTTTGCATAATCTCATTAATAATAAGAAAATACCTAGCATCTCCTATATTTTCCAACATCAGGTCAATGTAATGTGCAGCACAAAGAGTCAAATAAAAAGATTATACTTGATTTGTAATTTTCTTCCAACTGCTTTATAAGCAAAATCATCGTCAATAATGAACTAAACAATATTTTCCCTTTATTCACAACTTCATCAAATATTTGAAACAGAGTATCAACATTCCTAACAAAGTCAGGTGCATCAATAGACTTCAAAAACATTGTCCTTTTTGTAGAATAAACCAAAACATTTAATAATAGGCTTATATCTTCTATTTTTCTAACCATCACATGATTGAACACCTATAAGTAGCCTAAGTCATTCTTCTTTCATCTAAATAACTTTTTATTTCGTAAACAAGACTGCTTAGAAGTTTACTTTTGTAATCATCAATTGAAGGAGCTTTATATCCTGGATTGTAGAAGGTAACAGCCACCGTAGTTTGGTAATAATAAAATTGTACAACTTTGAATGCTATACCTAAATCATACCACCATCTAGCCATTGCCATGTCCACATTATAAGTCGCTTCTCTAAATTGTAAAGCACTACAGACTGAAGGCTGAGCTCTAAGAGTTATTTATGGTGCAAAAAAATTAGTTACATTTCCTCTTCTTTCCAAATATTTGGTGCAACATTTCCTTTTTGTTAGGAAGGAATGCTACCACCTTTAACACCTCCAATTTCATCCTGACCACCAACAAAAGAAGTTTCACTACCAATTTCATAGTTCAATCTTTACCTCTTATCTTTCTCATACTATTACTCTTCAAGAAAGTCTTCATTTGTCATTTCACATCATGACTCGCTTTCTTACAAGGCTCCATGTCACCTTTGACTCTAGCTAAATGGTTCTTTATTCTGATGATTCCTCCACCTTTCAAATGCTTATTACAATATAAACAAATAATATGGTTCATCATTCCATGAACCAATCTAGCATGAGCTCAAGTTGGATCATCGAATCTTCCTATACTTGAAGTGACTAAATTATCAAAAGTACTTAAACTTTTCTCCATTTATCTGTAAAATAAATAAAGACATACAGTAAAATTAAATTAATAACTTTATATTAAAATAAAGAACACTTAATTTCATTTTGTATTATTATATTATTCGTCCATATAGACATACTCTTATAACTATAACCTATTCAATTTCATCCATAACTCACAACTATAATTTTATAACCTATTTTAGGTAATCACATAATTTAACTATAAACCAAATTTTTTTATTTCCTGATACAATTCAATTTATAATGCTTATCATTACTTTTTTAAACAAAATTTAATAAATGATGATACTAGAATCCTAATTCTTAACTTTAATTTAACAATCTTTCATTCACCAATTTTAATCAACATTCTTAGTTTCTTACTCAAATTAACTCTAACATTAAGAGTCAACATACATTATACAATTCAATTTTATCTAACACAATTCACTAAGAAGTCAAGAACTAAAAATTCAACATACACAATTACACATATACACCTTATATAACTTATTTTGTATGATTACATCATTTAACCATAAAGATGTACACTCACAAATATAACCTATTCAATTTCAACCATAACTCACATCTATAAATCTACAACCTATTTTATGTAAGCACATAATTCAACTATAAACTAATCTATTTTGTTTGTTTATACAATTCAATTTGTAAGGCTTATCATTATTTTATTTTCTTAACTAATTTTAATCGATATTGTCACTAAAATCTTAATTCCTAACTTTAATTTAACAATCTTTCATTTACCAATTTTAATCAACATTCTTAGTTTCTTACTTAAATTAACTCCACAGTCAAGAGTCAAAATACACAGTACATTACACAATTCAATTTTATCTATCACAATTAACCAAGAACCAACAATTCAACATACACAATTACTACATATCACAAAACACAAATGCACAATTCATTATAAATTTAAAATTCAATATTCATTTATCTATATTCAATATTCTACAGATCACAAATACACAATTCAATATTAAAATAAATAATCAACATAATTAATTCAATATCATTCCATATTCCATAATTTTCATAAAATTTGTTGCAATTTTTGCAACCTTCACTGAATCCCTGTCTTAGAGTCATAAGACTGTAGAGCACAAATACACATTTTTTTGCAGTCTTTACTAAATCTCTAGACTGGTGTATGTCTATGTGTGGACTATGGTATGGTGATGTGGGTCAATAAGTATAGGTGCGAGTCAGTTGGTGCAGATGTAGGTCTGTGTATGAGTGTGGCTAGATCTGGGTATGGTGCGGTTGGGTCTAAATATGGCTAATCTATAACTGTAGATGACTATTTGACTAATGCAAGACCTCAGGTGTGATAGGTGCAAGCGGATGTGATGGTGCAGGTGTGGGAGCAATGGTGCGGGTGCGAGTGCAATGGTGTAGGATCAATGGGCAAGCCATAGGCCTGACTGGTTTGATGGTAACTGATACAATGGTAGGATGAGACGGTGAGCTGAGACAGTGAGAGAAGTGATAGAGGCATAGTGCAGACAACAACAAGTGGGGTGGGGACTGGGGTCTGGTCGGTTTAGTTGTTAGGGTTAACATTTTTTAAAATTTTAATTTAGTCCTTAATATTCTAAAATTTACAATTCAGTCTAGTAATTGATCGGTTGGTATCAAATCTCAATATAAGACAACACAATATTGTACTATTTTTTGGCCAGTATAATTCGATACCATATTATTGATCTCTTTTTTGGCTGGTATAGTATGATGATACCTGTATCATTGTTCTCTTTTGATCATTAAACTTTCTCCCTCTAAAGATTCATTTACAATTTCACTTAATCTCTCTCTTCAAGTAAACATATTTTGCACAGTTGAAAACAATATATCGATGTCTTTGAGTACACATTTGACCTAGTTGAGATTAATTGATTACATCCAAAACTTTTTATTTTTTATTTTGTTTGCTCTCCCTTTAAAATTCCATGTAATTGTCTACAATAATGGATCTTGATTATGACTATTTTCCCTATATTATATGGTTGGAATTTTGATGTAATTTTGGTTGCTAAAATAATTTAAAAAATGCTACAACAAAGAAAAAGGGGGAAGAGAATAAAGATTAGGAAGAAGATGATATTAAAGATGCAAGACTAAGTTGTTCATTTAAGAATATAAAAACATCGTGTAATAATAACGATTATAATGATCTATAATTAAAGGGACCATGTAACATACCACTCTTATAGCGCATATACGGAAAAATATCCACTGATAGTCAAGACTATACTCCACAGAAATGGTACGTTAGAACAATAACATAAATGGAAACTGAGGCGTTAATATAACTTAAACATTCCAAATACTTAATTCCTTCACAATCATAATAAGTCATATATGTCATTAACATTCCAAATTCAAGTAGACCATACACAAAAATTTTAAACTCAATCCCAGTACATCATACGGTACAAAAAATTACACATTAGAGACAACGTGTGTCATAACATGGAATGCTAATATAAAAGACATCTATCTAGACTTTAGAGGTATTAGCTAACCAGACCTTTGAGTCATTCTTGTCCCTGAAATAATCGTACTAGAATTCTATTAGATCGCTTTAGAAGCTATATCTCCCTTGAGCCTGAAAATCAATGTTGCAATTTTGATGAGTTTGCAAACTCAGTGAGTGAACCATCATTGATGTGCTTACTCAAGTCAGAACACCAAAATAAATTACATAACTCAATTCAGCAAGTGTATTACAAAATCCAGTATCCAATACCACATCACATTTTGTCATATTTCAACAAGTACTATATACCAACATTACATATCACAATTTTAGAACAATTCAATAATTTCATCACAATCATTCATATGATACATGTATAATTGTATATGCAAATGCACATATGATTTCTTTCTTATTTTGCTTTGCTATGACCGAGTGCCTATCAACCTAATTTACTGCCTCGTATCTGTTGTGGATATCAGACTCATTTTATTTACTGTCCTGTATCCATTGTGGATACCAGACTCATTATTATCTGAGCCTGTGACTCTCTATGCACAATCCTGAGTTTTAAGCTCTTTCCACACATTGGCTACTCCGGTCACAACTCATTTATCTGATCATGCATTTCAATGTAATGAGATGCATCAATTCATATATTATACTTTCAGTACTTTTCATTCAATATGCTAATGTCATATATCAAATCCTTCGGATCTATGTGTGGCATTCATCATTTAATTGTTCACACATTCCACAATACACTTGCCATTCAAACGGAAGCACATATAATTGAATTTACACATCTAGGTTAACTCACAGTATGCTCTAGAAAAGCTATTGCCTTGATGATCTGGCAATTTCTGGATGTTAGTGATCAACTTGTGCACCTATAGTCAAACCATACACACACAATTCACATATTACTAAGTTGTTTAATTAGGTGAATATTCAATCATGTGTATGTATGTGTGTCATGTTCAATGTATGCTTAATTGACTTTCCGGGTATGTATCCTTATTCACAAATCTTGACCATTTAAACATCATAACTTGTATATAACTAGTTGCAATTAGGTTTATACCTTAAGTAAACTTAATTACTTTAAATTCATCAATCATACATTTACTAACCCTTTTTTAGCAATATATTCACACAACATTTTTCCAATTCTCATTCATTTATACCTAATACACATTACTCATATCCTTTGGATCATATTTGCATTCACAAGAACACCTTTATTCCTTTAACAACTCAAAATTTCTAGATTTAAATACATTGATATCAAGATAGTCCATTCATTAAGTAATGACATCAATTAACAACTTAAACTTATCGAACCCTTAACCAATTAATCAAGCAACAATCTAAGTTCATTTCAAGCCTTAATCAAGTCCAAATAAACTAATGTAGAGTGACTTATCGTCATTTAGTTCAACAAATTCACAAAACTGAAATTATCATGTCAAAGCTTTGGCCACGATCGTGGGGGACCTTCCCACGATTGTGGGATGAGTGCCCCGATGTGCACTATCCAATTTTCCTCAATTCTTCATGAATTTCATCTACTTAGGATCATCATTAACACTTCAAAATTTTCAGAATTCATACTCTCAAAAGCTACTTCAATTCATGTTAATATAGCTTCCGTTTTGGTTACATTAAAGCTCTCTAAATTCTATTCATTTATGTCACTAACGATCATTCTTACACATACACTAACATCCCATTTTTTTCCATATTCAAAAGAAAAGTCTTTCATATCAAATTCAAAATACCTTCATAATAGTTCATTAATTATAACTCAATTATACCTTAATTATACCTCAATTTCTCATCAATTTCCAGCTCAAAATCAATCATTTAACAGTCATAAACTATTGGTTTTCATGCATGCTAAACAGAACATAAACTACCATTCATGCGTCTTTTTCCAAGTACATACTTCAATCAATCCTACATATAGTTCATCCCAATTCAATCATCATAAAATTCCTATTGCAACATGCCACAAAGATCATAATTTCACTTACTTGTTTAGCTTAAATTTCACCTCAATTATCAAGCTAACCTAGCCTTCCATGCATGCAAACACAATTCCAAGAATAAGATGAGAGTATAATGATTTTAGTAACAAGAAGACAACAGAATATTAGAGTGGCAAAGTACAAAATTTAGGCAAAAACTCAAGATTGTGAGGTTGTGCATGTATGTCAGTAATGAGAGAAGGAAGAAGAAAATAACATGTAGCAAAAAAGAGAGAGAAGATAGCCATCTACGTGTGTGAGTCGTAGGGTGCAGGTTTGTGGTGAGGGTTGAGACACTTGTCAATTAAAGGACCATGCTATATGTTACTAAATGTCACTTAAATACCTAGTCCACTTATCACTTAGTTTCTTAACCCATTTGTCACCCAATTGTCTAAGCCATTTGCTACTCAATTCCACTGCCATATGTCACTATTTCATAAGCCTAGTCAACCTAATTTCTCATATGTCAACTTGTCTTTCCATTTAACATTTTTCCTAGACTAAATGTACATTTTAGTTCATCAATCTTCTAATTGTAACAATTAATTCCAAATTACTGATTGTAATCCCTCAAACCAAAATTCAAGACATAAGTAATACACAATCAAATCATCATCATTTTAAACCTTTCATACCTCGATATATGTCAATTGAGTGTATATACTATCTTTGTAATGTTTTCTAAGTTAACATTCATGTGTGTATATGCTCACGTTATGTATGTGAATGAAATGCACCTTATAAATTCTACAATGATATGACTCAAAAGTCTAACATTCTAATCCTCAGTAAGTTTTGGAAACCTGCTATTACAGACCACGTGTCAAAAAGGGAGGGGAAATAGAGAACTGTGCATTAGTCGTTATAGTGACCATATCAAAGGCATTGAATATAATCATATTTGGATATTCTCTTTCTTGATTCTCGTTCTCTCTCTCTCTCTCTCTCCTTTTCCTTTTTTTCCTTCATTTATGTTCTATTTACTTCCCTCAATTATGCTAATTCACCTTTACCACTTGTTATACTTTGTTACATAATTATTCTATAATTGTTGGTTTCAAAACAGTCGAGTCTTAACGTTCTATTATGGTGACTAGAGGTACAAAGTTGTGTTAAATAGAAGAAGAAATAAAGAACTTCCTATAAGCTCAAATAAGAAATGATAGACTATTAATAGAAGTATAATATCAAAATGATAAGCACAAAAAGGATATTATTAATTTGAAAACTATATTATAGCAATTGATGTAGAAGATATGGAAAGATAATTATATGAATAAGAAAGAAAAGGCTTCAAGATGGACTTAATGAGAGGGTGAGAAAAGTAGTTATAAATTTGGAGTCAAAACAAATTAAAGGATGATCATTAGTTAGCTTGATTCTATCTAAGGTTAGAGAAAACTTGGATGAAAACATGACCTTCAGTAAGATAGTATATCAATTCATATAACTCGCTAAGAAATTTGGTAGTGGGATAGGGTCTCTAAGATAAGTGTGACTTAAAATATGTCTATCTTTAAAAGTTTAAGATAGACTCATAATTTACACCCACAAACATGTTCCAAATGTGTCCAAATCCATAGAGATATAATAGGATCTACAACTAGTAGATACGTGTGCAGATACAAGTAGTGTGGTGTTAAAGTTTTTATAATATAGCCTAACTCACAACTATGAGTTAGACCAAGCTAATTGAAATCTTAATTTTATTTTAAGTTAAAAACCTTAGTTTTATGTCATTTAAGGAATATTTCTTTTTAGTTGATAATAATTACCTTTGAACATTAATATAATAGTGAGAGTTTTCTTTTACGTTCTTCAAAGAACTTTTCAAACTTATTAAGTTATTTGCTTGTGATGTTCAAATCATCTTATATTCTTTATTCTAATTCTCCATTATGACAAGTCAAGATTTTGTGATTCCATATAATTGTTAGGCCAAAGTTCTATCCTTAAATATAATTTTAACTTCTTTGGAGGTTGATTGCAAATCAAGTGTGTGAGATTTCAAGGTTTCATCCTTAGGGTTCATATCACATATTCATTGAGCTACCTCAATTTATCACTAGTTTACGCTTCCTATCCCCATATTAAATGAAAATGTGAAAAATACTAGTGTGCTTTCAATTGACATTGGCTACTGTAGTAGACAACACGCATCTAAATACACCAAAACAATATCATAATAATCAAAACTTGTATTAAAATTATCTTCATCACTAGAATAATCTAATAGATTAACAATTTGATCTTCCTTAACCTCTAAAAAACTTGATTCAATTTCTAAAACTACCTTCTATTAAGGACATTTAGACATAATATGACCCTTTCATTGACATTTATGACAAATAATGTAAGCACTACTCATTGTAAACTCAATGGAGAAATTAATATGTTTAGATATATTAATACTAGACTCCTTACCAATATCTTCAGATTTAGTGTTGTTATGTATAATTTTTAGTTTATTTTGCTAGCCTTTATATTCTGATTTTAGTTAAAAATTCCTACCTTTTAATCCAAATTTGAATGAAATTAGTTCTATAGGTTATTTGTTAATATTGTAGGAAAATAAAGAAATTGGAAAAAAAGTCACCCGTCACGCATATGACAGAAGTGTCACACACATGACAAGAAGAGTCACTCGGGTGCATAGAGTTGTCACCATCATGCAAAAGAATTCTAGCACTAAAAAAATGTCACGCATGATTATAGTAGATGAAAAAACACCTAGACTCTCTCTATAAATTAGGAAGTTTATGAAAAGAAAAAAAAGAGAAGTTAGTGGTTTGAGCAAGAATAGAAGATGACAGAACAATTGACATGAGCAAGAATAGAAGAGAGAAAAGCTAGAAAGCATGAACAAAAATTAATGGGCTAAAGAGATAAGGAAGAAAGCGGGAGCTGAAGCTAAGGAGCATGAGCAAGGCCAGTGGAGTAAAAGCAGGGGGTGATTACATTGGGCAGGAGATTCATTGCTAACTCTTCTTCCTTATCCTCCATTCTGTTTACTGAACTTATTTCTTTTGTTATCGTTTTTTATTTCTCTATTTACCGTCAAACATGAGATTGAAGTTAATGAATATGATGAACAATTTTTATTCCATTATAGGCTGATTGTTTATTCTTGAGAATTAATGGAACTAACTTAATCAATTATGCATGATTAAGTTACTGTTTTATTGTCTTAATTATTTTCCATGATTTTTGAACTTATTGGAGGTAATAGTTTGGCCAACTTTTGTATCATTTTGATATTAAATGAAGAATCGAGAGAAGAAGCTTAATATTAGAACAAGATATTATAGATTTTTAAGTTATGAATTAAAAATATATTAACTTAAGTGGGTAGTACTTATCAATTGGGTTTAAATAATTGATTTGGATAATAGACTTGTTGAATACGAAAGTTAGATCTAGTTTATTATTTGATTTGATTTTAGAACCTAATTATTAATTTTAGCAAGGCAATTATTCAATCAATTTGCCTTATTTATGCATAGGAGATTAAATTAGTAAAATTAATTTCTCAAGAACTCACTACATTGATTAATCAAATCATTCTTTGCTTCCAATTAAATTATTTTACTTTTTAGTTTATTTTGTTTTATTTTCTTTAAATCCTTTTCTCACAAATTGGGTTAGAGTGTTCAAGATTGCATTTGTTTTTTATTCAAAGTTAATTAGAGTGGACCAATTTCATCTCCTTAAGAGATTACCCTGGTTTTTTAACTACAATTACCTCGTATATTTGTGAGTGGGATAGCCCAAGTTTTTAGTACTTATTTTGGCACAACAAGTGTTTGACGTCGTTGCCAAGTATATGTTTAGTGTTTAAACTTAAATTAATTTTGATCATTTTGTCTTTTCATATGTATGTTTTTGTCGTGTTATTTCATTGATTTGTTTTATTATTTTTGTTATTAATTCATTTCTGTCCTTATTTTGTTTATACTAGGAAGGAGGTCCCTAGAAAGTGAACTTGTTCTCTTTGTTGATAATGAGCATCAAATAAGAAGACCTCAAGGGGATTTTGAAGATAATATCGAGGAACCCAAGCCTAAAGTTCAAGTTAATAACCAAAAGATGGGTGAAAGGTAGTTAGTAATGAAGGAGTACACCTGACCATTTATTGGTACGACCACTTCGTGCATACATTTGGGAGAGGTAGCCAAAAACTATAAATTAAAGAGCATTAACTACAACATGTTACCATCATTCCATGGAGTTCCAAATGAAGATCTTTTAAACTTCATTCGAGAATTTTATACCACTCTCCAGACATTTCCTTTGGATGGCTTAAACGAAGATCAACTCAGAATGAGATGCTTCCCATACATATTGAAAGATCGAGCAAAGATATGGTTAATGACCCTTCCATTTGATTTAATGACTACATGGGAGGAGGTGTACAACAAATTCATGGGAAATTTCTATTCATATCAAAAGATCTCTAAGTTGTAGATGAGAATGGCTACCTTCACTCAGATGGACGGAGAGCCATTCTCTGAGGCATGGGAACGTTTCAAACTCTTACTAATATAATTTCCACACCATCATTTTCCATTTCACATGCAAAACCAATTATTTTATGATGGATTGACACAACAGTGTTAGTACACAGTGGATAATGTAACAGGAGGAGCTGTGGGAGAGAAGACTGTTGAAGAGACATACCAAATCTTTGAAAAGATGGGAGCCAATTATCAATAAAAGAGCATGAAGGGGAGAAGAGTTGAAGTTCATTAAGTGTACTCAAACTAAGAAATGGCCATGTAATTGGCTAAGTTAACAAAGCATGTAAAAATGTTAATTATAATACCATCCTAAGACGCTCCAAATTAAGAGGTATGTGATATATGTGGAACTTATGGTCATGGAGCTAATGTTTTTCTATATTCTTTTAAATCTTTTGTAGGTTAGGAAGAACAAGCGAACTCACTTAATGATTTTCAACTGAGGGTGTGAAATGATATGTATTTAAACACCTACAACACTGGTTGGAGAAACTACCTCAACTTTGCTTGGAAGACCAACAACCCACCAGTGCAACCCCAACCACAATATTAGAATTTTCAGAGGCAAAACCAATTTCAAGGGCAATCCTCAAATCAAAAATTACCAAGGAAGCCTTATTTGGAGGAAAGTTTTAATGCATTTGTTTCGACAACAACATAAAATCATGAAACAAACAATAAGAGATTTGACTCCTTGGAAGCTTCTGTAAAGAGAGTTGAGACTTAAGTAGGGCAACTTGTTGCTCAAATGCAAAATAATCAAAAGGAAAAGTTGTCCAACCAACTTGAACAAGCCAAAATAGTTATTATTCTAAGAAGTGGGAAGGTGATTGATAATTATGTTGAGATTCCTTCTAATTTGTCTAATGCAAGTAATCAAGAGGGGGAAAGCCTCATCAAAGAAAAAGATAAGCAGAATGAGGTAAGCAATGGGCACGACTCTTCAATTCACATTCAGAAAGGTGAAAAACTTAGGCTTATAACCTAAGGTAATAAAGGACTAAGGCTTCATAAGAAGATTGACCCTTATAAACCAATAATTCCATATCCAAGCCACCTTAAGGACTCAAAACAAGATGAGGAGTTTTCGGATTTGTATAACATGCTTTCTAAAGTTAATATTAATCTGCCATTATTAGATATGCTTAGGAACATTCCAACGTATGTGAATTTCTTCAAGGAACAAAGCACCAAAAAAATGAAAGTTTGAGCCAACCGAGAAGGTGATAGTTTCAAAAGTAGCAAGTGCTGTTCTTCAGCAGCAGTTACCCCCCAAATGGAAATATCTAAGGAGTTTTATTATGAAAATATCAATGGGTAATGGTGATGAGGTTAAGGGTACGCTTTACCTTGAAGCAATTATAAACCTTATGCCTCACCCTATTTATGTGAAATTAGATGTAAGATAGTTAAGACCTATAAACATATGTTTGCAATTAACTCATAGCTCAATCCGTTATCCATAAGGAATAATGGAAGATGTGTTAGTAAAGGTTGAGGGATTGATTATCCCCATAAAATTTGTTGTCTTAGATATAGGGGAAGTATAAGAGCAAGAAAAGGAGCACACCATACTCCTAAAGAGGCCTTTTATGGCCGCCACCAATACTTTGTTTGATGTGAAGAATGGAAAACTGACCATGACTGTTCTCGGAGAAACAGTAGTATTTGCAATCTTTAATGTCAAACCTATTTCTTCTATTGTTGTTTATGAAGAATGTTCTCTTATTGACCAAATTAATGCTACTAATCTTGATTTTACCTTGCAGGAAGAAGAAGAAAAGGAGTTGGACTTGGTTAAAGAAATTTATGAGTATTGCCAATTGCTAGACGATGCAATTAAGGGAGAGTTTGGCAAATTCTTAGAGACAACTCCCAATGAAGAGAAGAATGTAGCCCCACCAAAAGTAGAGCTAAAAGAGTTACATAAGAATTTGAAGTAAGTGTTTTTAGTAGAAGGGGAAACATATCTTATCATTATTACATCCACTTTGGATGATGACCAAGAAAAAATGACTTTGAGTGAGATGAAAAGATTGAAAAAGGCCATAGGATGGGGGTTTCAGTGATATTAAGGGAATTAATCCCTCTATATGCATGCATAGGATTATCCTAAAAGAGGGGGCTAAATTAGTGAGAGAAACCCAAAGAAGACTCAACCCCAATATGTGGGAGGTAGTGAAGAAAGAAGTTTTGAAATTGCTTGATGAGGGAGTGATCTATCCAATTATAAATAGTGAGTGAGTGAGCCCAGTTCATATATTTCCAAAACAATAAGGCATTACTGTTGTTAAAAATGATAAAAATAAGTTAGTGCCTACTAGGACTACCACTAGATGGAGAATCTATATCGATTACAGGAAATTGGAAGCGGTTACCAAAAAGGATCATTTTCTTTTCCCTTTTATTGATCAAATATTGAATAAACTTTTTAGATATGAGTTTTATTGTTTTCTTGATGGTTTTTCAGGTTATTACCAGATATTGGTTGCTCTTGAGGACCAAGCAAAAATAACATTCACTTGTCCATTTGGGACATTTGATTTCAGGAGGAAGCCATTTGGTTTGTGTAATGCAATTGTAACATTTCAAAGGTGCATATTTTCCATTTTTTTCATACATTATCGAGGATTTTATCGAGGTATTTATAGACGATTTCTTAGTCTTTGATGCCTCTTTTGATGATTGCCTAAATAAGCTGACTCAAGTACTTGAAAGATGTATTGAATGCAACTTGAATTTAAGTTAGGAAAAAAGTCATTTTGTTGGACCCCAAACTTTTCTTGGAAGTTAGAATTATTAAATGAGAATGTGTTGGTGTTTAGTTTTGAGTAAAAATCAGAATTCTTGAATTAGAAATTTATGGAGTTTATTTATGAATATTTTTATCACATATGGTTGCATGGATTAAATGGAAGTGTTAGAATTTAGTTAAGGAGTTAGAAGGTATTAGATTAAAAATAGAAGGGTAAGTTTGGAATATTATAGTTGTTTTAGATGAATAAGAGACGAAGTAAATGAAGGGTGTGTGAGTCAAGTGCTGGAAAAAAATAATAATAAGAAAGAGACGTGTTCTTGAGTTAAGAAAGCAAGAAATAAAGAACCTAGAAGAAACTAGAGAAAGAGGAAGAGAGTCGTGTAAAGGGAGAGACGTGTGTGAGAGGTAAGGGAAAAAGAGAGAGTTGTGTAAAATAAGAAAGAAAGAGAGAAGAAAAATGTAGGAAGAAGTAGAAGAAGAGAAGCAGAAAAACGAACCAAAAAAGAAGAAGAAGGAAAGAAAGATAAAGGAGATAAGAAGTGGAAGAAGAAGGTTCAGCTGAGGTTTAGGTAACCTTTATTTATTCTTCTTGTTTTGATAAAAAAAAGGAAGTAGAGAAAAAAGGTTTTATGTGCTGAAAATGAATAGAGAAAAAAGAGGAACAAGAGATTTGTGTTCTTATATTTTTATAAACCTTTTACTAGATCTTAGTTCTTCTAGTTAGACAAACAAAGAGTAGATGAAGTCTAAGCTCAATTTTTTGGATATTTAAAGATTATGGAAGTCTTATTCGTGTATATTGATTGGCTGAAAAATATGTTTGTTTAAAGGGAACTAAGAAAAGCTAAAATCATAAACAAGAGGAAAGACAAGTTTGAGCTTGGATTTATAAGTAAAGAGGTGAGTAATATGTTTATAGTTTTTGTGATGATGAGCTGAAGTATTTGCTTGTATTTGTACTTAAGTGTTTGCTTTTATTCATTGTGAATGTGGAAAAAATGTTATGTGAATTTATATCATGTTTGCTTTGTAAGAATTCTACTGCTTTTTTATTAATGAAAAACAGAAAATTTAAGAAGCATGAAAGTATGATTATGATATGAAATATATAAGCATTGGAAATATTTTCTTGTGTGGGCAAGAGAGATACCATTCCGTTCGTCACATGCACGTTGACCTAAATCCTTCTCCCGGCTACCTGCTTGTGGCATATGAGCTCTGAAAATGGATTCATTTCATTCATGGTGTAAACTTCGGTTTCACCATTCTATTTTATAGGATTCTCTCGAGCCATATTATTTGTGCATTTCATTGCAATTTGCTGAGCATGATATATGATTAAATGTTTCGTTATGATGATTGAAAACAAAAATATATGATATGATTTATGTAAATGCAATTTTTAAGTATATGTTCTGTGAATTAGATTCTTGTTTATATATATGTGATTGTTTGTTTGTGGTTCATCACCGATGGCTATAAGCATATTAGTCACTGAGCTTCCCAGCTCACCCCACTATTTTCCACTCTTCAGGTGAGGAATCAACAGATCATTAAATCTTGCAAAAACTTTGGCAAATCTCCAAGAATTTCCATCTTTTGTAATTAAGTTAGTTTGGATCATTTTTGGTAGCTTTAGAATCATATCAAGCATGAGTATTCTTAATTGTTTTGTAATATGCTACTGAAATGGTTTTTAATATGTAATTTGAAGTTATGTACAATCTCTGTTTTGTTAGAGAAATGACAGTGAGAACAGCAGAAATTCTTTTTGTATAAGTTCAAAATTTCTTCTTAGTTAAGTTGTCAATGTATTGGGAATAAAATTGTTAGATGTTTGAAGGCCTTGGATAAATTTTTCTAAAGAAATTGATTAAGTTGGGAGTTTTGTATGTATGATTTTGATTATTGGAATCGGGTCTTTTGAAATGCATAGAAGTTATATATATCGATAGATGAGAGAATAAAAGAATAAGGTAATAAAATGTGTTCTGAAAATTCAATGAATAAACTGTATTGATCTATGCAGAATTTAACAAAATTGTCTGCATGAAATTGTAGATCATTCTCTTAGCTTTCTAACGACATAAAGTTTATAATTTTTGGACAGGAGGATTGAAAGTTATGAAGTTTTGAAGTGGGAGTGTGGAGCAGGAAAGTCGCGATCGTGCTTTTAATACCGCTACTGTTCATCACATGTCGCGATCGTGCACATGCACAATCACTATTTTTTTGCTTTTGAAAGAAGCTTGCAATCGTGCATAAACACGATCGCGATGCTGGGTCCTCACCGTGACTTTTTATTAAGCACAGTCGTGATAAATTTTCTTTTATTTATTTTTATTTGTTTGTTTTTTAATTTATGTGTTTATGTATTTTTTTTACTCCCACCAGAAATTGAATAATTTTTTTATCTTGATGTTAATTTTATATAAATATGTATTTCTAATTAAAAATCCTCCAATTTTGGCATCTTATTGCCATGAAATAAGGACCGAGACCCAGGGCCAACATCATCAGTTACATCTACAATTTGATTTATGACATCAAATTGCTTTAACCTCGGTGAGCTACGTAAAATACCATTCTATATTTTTTTTTGCATGTCTAGCCTCATCATTAGCTGCACTGTCTTGCTCCATTAGAGTGGTAACTGATTCACTGTCCATTAATTCTTCATGTAAGCCAATTTTGAAAATTTTGGTAGTAGAGACCTAATCGTGGTTTTTTTATGTGTGTAGCTTTAATGATTAACCTCAATAATCCGCAAGTGCATGGGTCATTCACGTAGTACCTAAGGTGTCGATCCCACGAGAAGGGATAGTCTAGTCTGAAATCTAAGGCCAACATAACTCGTAGAAATTCAAAAGATAGCAAAACTAAAACAAGAATTCAATTCAATGTTGCAATTTAATCCAAGAACCAATTACAAAAATATTAACAAGTTAGTTATAGCAACACACTCAAGAATTAACCTAAAGGAACTATCAATTGAGAGAAAGGGAAATTTTACCTATCTTTAATGTTAACCTAATCAATTATAATTTACTGGATTATTGGTTCTAGACGATCCTAGGATTGACTACTCTCTCTCGAGTTATAACCGTTAACCCCAAATAATAAACCCTAATCAAATTATGGAAAATTGCAATTTCTCAATTAACAACATATCCAAAACCTTTTAATTCTGAAGTTGTTCAATAAACTATCGGGGACCTATGCGAGATCTCTCTTCACATAATTACCGATTTCATTAATTTCTCGTTCTTATTAAATCAACTAACTCTTGTTAGCCCAATTTAATAATTTTTCATTCGATTCACTCTCTTAATTTATTATCGAATTATGCAATCACATAAACCAATCACAATAAATCTAATAAACATAAAAACAATCAGATTTCATTTAATCAAAGATAAAAACCCGAAGGTGAGTTTAGAACATCTCAACATTCATAAATCCTATCACCAAACTACTATTCCAATTTTATACAATAATAAAAATGAAAAATAACAGGAAATACGATCTTAAATGGAGACGAGAGGCAACGACGTTGGAAAACTCCTGATCCGAGAAATACGTTGATGTCGGCTTTTTCTCCACTTCTCTCTTCCTTCTTTTCTTTCTCAATCTCTCAACAATCCTCTCTATGTTTTCACTTAAAACTGGCTCATGCAAAAGCTCCTTCTTTCTATTCTTCTTATTCTATTTATGTTCTTTTGTGTTTAGGGTTAAACTAGGATTTTTTGGGGTTCGAAAGGTCCAAAAAATCTCTCGAAACGTGAAGTTTGGAAATGGCTATGCTTCTACCTGACCCAGGCCACGACTGTGGCCTACTTCTAAGCCTTCTGTCACGATCGTGGCATGTAGACCACAATCGTGGGCTAACTCTGGAGCTTCTGTCATGATTGTGGCCTATTGTGCCACGATCTTGGACCATTGTTTTAGCCCAAATGTCTTTGAAACTTCTCTGTTCTTCGATGTTTACCCTGAAACACTAACAAACACATCAAGATACCTCAAAAACATGATATTTAAGTTTAAAGACTTGTACTAACCCATAAAATATTTAAAACACAAATAATTAACAAATGAACACAATTCTAACCTAAACACATACTAAATGATTGAATTAATAGTCAAACACATATCAAACTATGCCCTAAACTAGGGTTGTGTGTTTTATCTTGAGTGTGAATTTTGCATATTGTATAATAGTTTATTTAGGTTGCATAATGTGGATTTTTTTAATGCGTCAATGGCTAGGACATAACAGGATAGAATTAGCCTTAAACATAACCTTTTAGGTTGTGAAGATTTATTAGCTTATGAAATTAGGGACCTAAGTTACTTAGGGTTCAATATGCTAGTTAATTAGGATACAATGTTAGTCCATTCACCCTGGGAATTTCCTATACTCATTTATAATTTTATGATAATCAAATAAGTGGCATTATTAGTACATTTTCATGAGAATGATTAGCTAAAGCAATAAGGTAGGCAAAATTTTGTGTTAAAAAAAAAGAAAAAAGTTGTACACATTTTAATTAAAATAACTATTCCGATAGCCTTTGGGTTGTGAATAAAGCTATTAGCCAGTTGAGAATGTGATCTAGCTGAGAAACTGTCGGGACCCGTTTCCAGACCCCAACTATCCAAAATATCATAAGACTTATCATTATCGGTTCATCTTCTTGCTCTGATACCACAGCTGTCGGACCCCATTTCTGGAGTCCAACTCTTGCAGAAAATCATAAGACTTAAGCTTATCTCCAATAGAGAACACCTTAATCATTATCGGGTCATCTTCTCAAAACTCCCCTTTTTAAACTCAGCTCATCTCTTAGAATAGTCGACTAATACGATGATAGTCGACTAGTCCATTTATCCATTTCAACCTGAATACCTCAAGGAACAGCGTTGGTGAGTCCACACTTACACATATACCCGCTCGGGGCTATTGCATAACGTTTTCTATAGGCATCCAATCTAGGGTTTCTTTGGATAGTTTGAAAGAAGACTTCAAGAGCTACAACTTTTATGAAGACCTCAACGACCAATTGTATCTTCTGGAGGGTCGAAAATAAGGCAGAAGATAAACCGTGAACAGTAACACAAACAAAGTCTGTAAACAGTAACACAGAAGAAGTTCTGTGAACAGTAACACAGACGAAGTCTGTGAACAATAACACAAAAGAAGTTTCGTGAACAGTGACATAGACGAAGTCCGTGAATAGTAACACAGACTTCGTCCGTGAACAATAACACAGACGAAGTCGGTGAACAGTAACACAGACGAATCTGTGAACAGTAACACAAACGATATTCTTCAACTAACATAACTTCTTAACTCCTTCTTATAATCCTTGGCCTATGATCTATCCTCTATGTTCTATCCTCTGCAGTTGACTTTTATCTTCTGTGTTGACCACTTATCGTCTGTAGTCTATCCTCTATGTTCTATCTTCTATGTGATGACGTGTCCTCTGTGTTCTGATGTCAGCACAGAGGATACTTTTACTCTTTATTCATCCTTTCCTCTGTGTTCTAACGTCAGCACAGAGGATACTTCTACTCTTTATTCATCCTTTCCTTTGTGGTCTGACGTTAACACAGACGATACTTCTACTCTTTATTCATCCTTTCCTCTGTGTTCTGACGTCAGCACACAGGATACTTCTACTCTTTATTCATCCTTTCCTCTGTGTTCTTACGTGAGCACAGAGGATACTTCTACTCTTTATTCATCCTTTCCTCTGTGTTCTGACGTCAGCAAAGAGGATACTTTTACTCTTTATTCATCCTTGCCTTTGTGTTCTGACGTTAGCACAGACAATACTTCTACTCTTTATTCATCCTTTCCTCTGTGTTCTGACGTTAGCACAGAGGATACTTCTACCCTTTATTCATCCTTTCCTCTGTATTTTGACGTCAGCACAAAGGATACTTCTACTCTTTATTCATCCTTTTCTCTGTGTTCTGACGTCAGCACAGAGGATACTTCTACTCTTTATTCATCCTTTCCTCTGTATTTTGACGTCAGCACAAAGGATACTTCTACTCTTTATTCATCCTTTCCTCTGTGTTCTGACGTCAGCACACAGGATACTTCTACTCTTTATTCATACTTGCCTCTGTGTTCTGATGTTAGCACAGACAATACTTCTCCTTCTAAATTTTCCTTGCCTCTGTGTTGTGACGTCATCACAGAAGATATTCTTCCTCTTTATTTTTCCTTTGAATCTACCTTATTTAATGCAATCATCAACCTTCTCAACCACTCTCATTCATTCAAATCTCAGGTCAGAAATACACAAACATAAACATCAACCGCTTCTCAAAATCCTCAAAATCATTTGATCAACACATGCAACACGAAACTTAACAGTGTTCATAATCATGCGCAGAATCATACATATATTTCATTCATCCCCAAATGAATATTTTTTTACAAGGCTTTAATAACCTTATAAGTCATAATACATTAGTACACTTAAACCAATAAAACTTGAAAGGTGGCTAAAGCCTTAAGTTCTCCAAAAATCTAACTTAAGAATACAAAAGAAAATTTGCAGACTGGGGTGCTACCTTGTATCCTTACTTACTCACTTTCTTGTTCTTCACCTGAAATTGGACAGAATTTGGAGGGGTGAGCTTAAAACTCGTGGGTAATAGGTTTATAATTTAGAAACGAGCAAAAAACCTTTTTGCACAAACAAATCTTGTTCAGTTACAAATCATGCATGCATTCATCTTGTCAAACAAATCATGAGGACATCAGAATGGTCCAAAACATAACATACTACACATTTACCTTAAGGGTCCTGTGTAGCTGTGAACAGAACGTACTATCACAATTCTATTTTATGTTCTTGTGTAGCCGTGAACTTATGGGAGTCAATGAAGGAGCTCCATGCCACTAGTTAGCAGGCGGGAGAAACCTTTAGACAAGTGCACTTGACTTAGCTTAGGGGACCACCACAAACCCATATAACACATATATTTCATGATCCTGAATGCTTACTGCCCAAAATGGCAATTCTTGAAAACTTGCTTTTCATATCCGAAAACATGGTTTCATAAAGTTTGCAACTTTTTTAAGAAAACATTTTTGTATTTAAAACATGCAACAACATATAACACTTTGTGCTACTCCAAATAAGAACAAACAATGCACATTTTGAAGTAATCGAAATCATTGAAAGAAAAAAACTTATGGCTTATTGCTTCATCATAAAACTGTAACCCACCTTAAAAATCCTTGCTTGCTTAGGTATTGGACTTAAGGAT
>JAOTAY010000008.1:6904325-6921057 GCA_025629805.1 Erythroxylum baracoense | reverse complement strand
TCTGAGGCACTAACTTTCGTGGTCTTCCTTCTAGAATACGTTAACATGGGTTTGTGGCCCATGTTCGGTTCCTTTCTTCTAATCCTCCTAGAATAGGTCAAGATGGGTTTATGACCCTCATTACTATCAGGTCATGTCCCTCTAGGAGGCATTCAGGCACAAAATCTTGATCTACTTTGCAACTCAATAACATTATCTTGAAAAATAAATTTTATCTTGTTCGCGTCACTACAAGCTTGAAAATTTTGATGTAGCACATGAAGACTTAAAGGCAAATATGCCCAGTAAAGAGACCCAATATCGGTCCATGGTGAAACTGTGAGTTGATAATTACATGAGAACTACTAGCCTAAAGGCCACACATGAGGACTTACAAAAATGGAGAGTAGCAGGGGGGTAGTGCCCCAATAGAGGAACGATTTATCTTGCTTATCAACCCTGCCATATCCTGCAAATCCACAGTTAGCTGGTAAAGATGCTATTGTAGAATCATTATGACTTGCGCTGCTAGAACTATCAAGTGAAAAATGGCAATTTTAAAAGGACATTTAATATTGAAACTGACATTGTTAGTCACTTTCAAAAAAGCAATTATTAGCCATGGGATATACTCGAAGGGAAAGAAAGTTAAAATGCAATGACGACACCATCTCATCTTTGTTAGCAATACAGTCATCAGCCAATTTGACAAATTATTTCATTGTACCAAAGCCAATAAATAAAAGGAAGGAAATAGAATTAACTTGGTCATCCTGTTGATTCTACACTTGAAAAACTGAGCGGTGTATATGTGTGGGGGAGAGAGAGATAGAATTGGGATATCTTACAAACGCTTTGAATGCAGGACAATGAGCAGCCATCTCATATATGCAGCAACCTGATCAACAATGAAACACCTACGAAAATAAAAAACAAAGATATTCTCTGAGCAATATTTAGTTCTACATACCCAAGGACCAAATATCTGATTTAAAACCATATGGTATATCTGCAAGTAGCTCAGGACACATGTAGTTACGAGTTCCAACCACCTGCCCATAAAGTCAAGAGCAACTATTAGTATCATAGTGGAAATCAAATAGTTGTAATTTTTATTTATCTCGGACCATGTTAACGAATATCGGTATTGTCAGGGGCAAACAAAATGAACTCGCTGCTGCAAAAGAACCAACTATGGTTACCAGATAAGCTTACTCCGATTTGTTTGCATCGACAGAGTATCAGCTAATTTGCAGAAGTATTTATAAATGTTAGTAGAATTTTTTATGCTGAAACAATCTTTGCTCTAATATTTGTATCTAAAGACTACGTTAGTTTGAAAATGCAGTAATTTATGACCACAAATGGTAAATGTCGTTCAGTAAACATCTCTTAACTAATGACCCAAAATTTCACAAACATTCGTTGAATCATCAATGAGAATACGTCCTGGTTAAAGTAGAGTTTTGAGTAATTACATTTGACCATTGCAGTCCGTGTTCAGAGACCACAATTCTCGCAACCTGGAGACATCATGCAGTTAGCATTGGAAAATCAATGCCATGCCCACACCAATTAATAAATTACCGGAACAGGTACTTGTGTACGTTGTTGTAAGGTTTGATCAGTATGCAATGAGTCTCGCATGACAAATAAGATAAATTCAGCTTGCCTAAGCAATATTTCTAACAATAAAACCCAGATAATAAAAAAAGGAGAAAACAGATAATAAAAAATAGGAGAAAACAAAGGACAAAAAGGAGGCCTGGTACAAAATATTTTCTTCATAAAACAACAATCTTTACAAGAAGAGCAACATGGGAGAGAAACACACGGAAGAGATTCGGGAATACCGAGGAAGCCAAGTCCTCCGCTTTCAAAGTCTTAGCAAGCCCAAAATCCCCTAAAAAAAATACAGAATAAATATTAAGAACAAAGAACTTATGGATAAGAATATAAGCTAATGATCAGTAAAAGTGTGGACACAAGAATAACCTACCAAGTCGAACATCCTGATCTTTGGTAAGAAAGATATTTGAACACTGTAAAACAATGCTTAATACAGTCAGTTTATTAAATGTTCAAAATCGGAAAACAGTAAGATCCAATGTATCTAGATACTCGTCTCCACACCTTTAAATCACGGTGCAGAACAAAATTGGAATGCAGATATTCAACTGCCAATAGTAGTTGTGCGAACCATTTGCAAAGTTTCTGAACAAGTTACATACAGAACAACATTAGCTACTTCAACTCAAAGCCCAAAAATTACCTCCAACATGAACAACGAAATTTGAAAAACCAAAAGCAGGAGATGACTGAGACTTACCGCCTCAGGAAAATGGACACCATTTGATTTTTTCATCAATTCAGCCCTGTCAAAAAAAGGTCAAAGAAAAAGACGTGAACATCTTTTTCGGTGGAGCTAACACAACAATAACCTGAAGTATAATATTGTCAGGAAACTCACATGTCCCCACCTTCACAGTACCCAGTGACAATGCAAACGTAGCAACCCTACAAAGAAAATTGAAAGTAAATTATACAGATAAGAAAAAAGGCTAACTCTATTCCAGTCTCCAGAGCACAGACCAATTATATTCAGTAAATAATTAAAGCTAAGTCCTAGATGGAATCGTATGCGTACTTTCTCAACCCAAGCTTCTTTGAATTCAACGATGTAAGGGTGTTGAATTCGCGCAATTAGAGCCATCTACATTACATAAATCCACAAACATTTAATCTATATACTTGTAAAAATAAAAGGCATATTCAAGAGAGAACTACTTGACATAGATGAAAATGTGAGAGCTACTTCTTGATGAGCAGATCTCCGGCAACGGTCCGTTTGCCTGGCGAGGCGGATCTTCTTTAACACGTATCTAACAAAACGCAATCAGAACCAACACCGTTCAAAGATGACACAACAAACAGATACTTGAAAGAAAAGTTGAGAACAAGAACGTGTTAGTGAGATACATACTTCTTCTTCTCAGCCTTGTGGTGGACAAGAATGGCGGCGCCAAAAGCTCCTCGGCCAATGTGCTCCATGAGCTCGTAATGATCCATTCTCGACTCCATTTCTCTCTAAACTTTACCATCAAGCTCAAGCAGTAATCACAAACTTAAGTTAGGAGTAGAGTAACTCTTATATCAAACCAATAAGTTTAATATTAGAAGTTAATTCGGTTTAACTACTCGACCAATAAACTTAACATTGAAGGTTTCGAATGTGCCGACACCACTAGCTGGAGCTTAACTTTGGCCTTTTGGTTTTTCCTTTTATTTTTTTATTATTAATTAAATATTTCAAGGATGTGAAAGAAAAAGTTTTTGACATAACCAACGAATTAGCTACTCCGTGAAAAGACCAACGATGGGCTTTGAAATTAACTCCTTCACAAACTATACGACATTAGCAAAGCAACGAGAACTTTAATTAAGATTAATAAGGTACAAAACAACGATGATGGCAATGAAACTTGGAATTCGGCATGTGTAGAATGCTTTAGCTCATGGTTTGAATAGTATGATTACATTGGCTTTTCAAACTAAAATTAAATTATGTAATAGAACGACAACTTTTTTAAAACTATATTACACATTGATTTTAACACCAAGGAATTTCATATTTCATGTACTACTAAATTAAAGGATCAATGGTATACCATAGTATCCTCATTCCGTACCATTTCAACATATTTTTTTAGTGAAACATTGAACAATCCTAGTTATATAATTGTATAAGACAATCATATTTTGTAATCTTACATATTCCTATATAGTTACTTTTATATTTTAGATTTATTTTATATTATATAGAAAATTATATAGTAATAATAATAATAATAATAATAATAATATAGATTTAGACTATTACGTAATGCCATCGTTCTATCCTTAATAACAACAACAACAATACTCAGTAAAAATTTCGTTAAAAAGTAGGATCTTACAAAATCCTGTAGCACGTAATCTTACCCCTAACTAGCATTTAGCAAAGAGACTTTCGACAATTAATTAGGTCAACTAAATTGATATGTTCATATATCCAAATAATTTCATTTGATACTTTAAGAGATCATCTCACAAAAATTTCAGTAAAATGTCTGTCAAGCTATTCTTTTCCAAAGTATGTGACCTTTGGTTAAATTCCTCGTTGATCTTAATAATGAAAGTTCTTATCAGTTTTATTTGAAAGTAAGTTCTTATTATATGAGGATTATTCCGGTAATCTCGAGCTTTTGCGGGCCAGCTACTTACTCTTACCTTCTTACACCGCTTTTGCATTATTTATCCGGACTTTAATAACAAACGAACGTGGCGTTTACGCTAAAACGACACACATATCTGGAGAAACGGCGCTTCTAAGTGCCCCCACCCCTGTTTCCTCAACCGTACCCCGCCCTCGTAAATGTAATTTCTATGTCGAACAACAATTGTCTAAATTTAGTTTTGATTTTTAATTTTTATTTAAATTTCTGTCATTTTTAAATAAAAATAAATGTAATTTAATTGCAAATTTTAATAAATTTATAATTCTATTTATAATATTAAATAAATTTAAATTTAGAAATTATTTAAGCAAATAGTTTTATTTCGATTTCTTATACAAATTAATAAGTATTAATAAAATTATTATATTTTATTAAAATAAATAATTAAATGAATAAAAAGTTGGTAAAAATAATAATAAACTAATATTTAATTTCAATAATTTTAATTATTAAAAGTAATGTTATTATTTGGACTTCGATATTTTTATAAATAATTATTTTGAAACTTTGACATTTATTTATTATTAAAATATATTAAATTTAAAATATATTTACTAAATAATTACACATTTTTATTTCTAGTTTTAAAAATAAATTTTAAATTAATGATACAATTAAAATAAATAAAATTATTAAATTTTATCAGTCATAATTCGTAATAGTAATTAATAGTAAATGATTAAAATATTATATTTTTAATTCATGATAAATTAGATTACAAAAAATATAAAACAAAAACTATTTTTATTTTCATAAATTATAAAAGAAATCAAATAGGCAGAAAGATTGACGAAATTATGTCTTCTTTTATTATTTGTCACGTTATTATTAGTATGATACGAATTTATTAGTTAAATTGGTCCTACCATGTCATTTTACATACACGTTAGTATTAATATAATACAAATTTATTAGTTAAATTGGTCTTACTACGTCATGTGACATACATGTGGTCTGGGATTACACATTTTAATTAAATTTAAATTAATTATCCTGAATTATGATTATAAATAATAAAACGTAATCAAAATTAATAATACTAGTTTAACAAAAATGATCATTGATTTAAAAACTTAATCGAACCGGTCAATTCGATCGAAATAAATACAAATCGGCCTAATTTTTTATCCAATTTGTGTTTATAACCAGTATAAAAAAAAACTCCATCAATTTTTATGTGAAAAATCGGTTGCTTTCTTGAACAGTGAACAATTAAAATTATGAAAAAATGAATAACACAAAAAAAGTGAAAATAAATATTATTTATTGATTTTGCTCTTATATTAATTAGGCAATTTACAAGTTTTCTCTTTCCCAAAAGGAGATAGACTTCTTTCTTTGATTATTTATTAGCTTTAAAAGTCGTTTTATATATTTTTTACTTTTTAATGAATTTATTGTTTTTTCATCTTTTCTAGTCTCTCACACAATCTAACTATTAAATTATATTTTTCAAAATTTATACACTTTTTTATCTTATATTTTAATTAAAAATTTTGTTTTAAATTATTATGGTAAAAAATGAATTATTATTTTTATCATTCAAAAATACCAAATTTGTTTAATCTCACTAATAAATTATTTTTGTCAAAATTGAGGTTCTTTATTTATCTCTTTATACTTTAACTAAAAAATTTTGAATTATTATTTTTATCAGCAATTTGTTTAATAAATTGAACTATAAATTATTATATATAAGTAATTTTGCTTAATATAACTTGAGAATGTGTTAAAAACTAATATTTAAACTCAAAAGAAGTATGTTTAAAGGACATTAAAAAAGAAGTCAGAATAAAGTTAAGACTCCTTTCCATTAACCTTCTTTTAAGTGCACTTCAACTTTTATGATTCTTTAAACAAATAATAATATAAAAATACAAATTTTATTTTAAATTTGAGGTTAGATTCAATCTTAGTTTAAATTATTAAATTTATTATATATTGATAGACATTATTAATGCATTTTATTTTAAATAAAGTATTTTATTTTATACTATATTTTTACTTATTCTTATAATTTTTACTTCTTATTTATTATATATCAATTTTGTAGTGGTTTAATACCAGTTGAATATTTAAACCTTAAACTTTTTCTTCGACCAGTTTGATACCAAGTCTATTTTTTAAAACATCGGAAATAATCTAACTTAACTTTAATTAACATAATTTTAATCAATAAAACCCTAATAAACCCCAAATTTTATGTGGGTTCTCCTCGTTGTTCCTTCACCATTGTTATTCTTGGTTGGCGACCTATTGTCAGCTTTATCTCCTCGGTGATCTCATTGAAGGTGTTTCATCTTTCGATTTATTTCTCTTCCACTTCTTAAATGCATAAAAACCCTACTGGTTTTTGTTGGATTTGATGATTTCTTCCCCTAATCAACTTCATCATTTCCACCTTCATTCACATGCCTCTCTCTTTTCTCTCAAGAACAAAATCCTGAAAGGTTTCCTTTATTTTCTTATCAGTGCTTCCACTTGTCTTTCTGCTTTTAACTGGTATTATGCTTTCAAGCATAAAAAACAACTTGGTTTCACTTTCATTATCCTTTAACTTGCCTTCCCAATAAGCATAATTAATATTAGCCAAAAGAGTTTGATTTTGGCTTCAATGTCAAATATGCTCTTATCTTCTTTATATTCGACTTGTTCGTGATATGACATAAACTCAAAAACTGATGCTATCCCTTTTATTTACTTCATGGTTACGTTTGAATTTGACTTGGCCACGTGTTGCAAAGTTTACTTATTATTCATTCATTTATCATCTTTTAAATCAATTACTGACCAAATTTCTTCGTTCATCTTTTCAAGGTCTTTTTGAACAGCCATTTGATGTATGGTTTTATTTGTTTTAAACTACAAGTGTCCGGTAGATATAACTACTATTGACAAGAACAAGTCAATCTTATAAGACCCATAAATACTAGTAATAATCTTTTTTATATTTTCTGACTAACGAGTAGGATGATGATTTAATTTAAAACTAAACTAAACTAAATTTCAACACAATAATAAATCAGAACACAGATAATGCAACGATCAATCAATATTAAATAACTGGTATCTAAGTAATGAATTCTCCAAAGATTTATTAAGTATTAACTCTTTATCATGCAATTCAATTAGTGATCATTGGATCGTGGATATTTCTATTATATGTTAATATCTTTTTCAAGCTATTAACAACTAATTCTTAATTAATTAACTAGAACCTCTTTCTAGTTAAAACTCTTGAGATTTCATTACTCAATTTGTGAATTTTACAATTAGGTTTGACCATAATATAGAGAATTTATATCTATATATCTCTAGTTTTGCATGCAATTCCTTCCAATTAAGATAGATATATTTATATAAAAGCATTTCTCAATCTTAATAATATGAAACCATACACTGAACTAATATCCTGAACATATTAATTCGAGAAAAAAATGCATAATTAAATTGTACAATCAATCAAATTCAATTAAATAAAAGATCAAATCACAATATATATTCTAACTTAAGGTTTATCATACCTAGGCATTAAACAAACTTAGTTCTTAAATATAGAAAATACAAATATATATAATAAAGTTCATAAGAAAAATATACATTACAAATGAAATTATGATGAGACTATAATTATGAAATTCATATTGTTTTTATGTATTATCCCTAAATTGTTCATAATCATTATTTTACCAAGATTAAACATTAATAGAACGTAAAAAGACTAATATATGTTTCGTTTTTTCTTATGGAATAAGTAGTCGATTTTGTAGACTAAATTATGAAGATACTTTAACAAACGTATGTATGCTTGTTAGAGAATAAGTTCACTAAACTAATCTCGTGTGAGAATTCTATTTAGAATATTACTTATAAATTAATAAAAATTCTCATTGTGATGATTGTATAAGTGATCATTTGACTTGAAATCTTCAAAGTTATCTCATATAGAGATTATTATATTTTGATACCACTTGTAACTTATTTTAATCAAGGATAACTCAGTCGGTAGTCATTAAATATAGTATAAACTATATATAGGTAGTTGAGTGATCAATAAAGAATTCACACTCTAAAGTAATTAGGGAGAATGTTTCATTGTTCTCAATTAATAGTAATTCGAGAAAACTTTAGCTAAAGTGAAATGACATTTTATAAAATAGTTTTCAAATGTCATTAATTAAATCAATTACTAATAGTAGAAAGCTAACATGATTGAATTCAAAATATAGCATACATTAATTTTATATTTTATGTCTAATTGGAACATTGTATGATGAAATGATTGAATTATACAAAAAAATTATGCACGGAAAGATTAATCAAATTTATGTTGACATTCCTAAATATTTGAGTAGTTATGATGTGTTGCTAGATTTCAATCTTAATCTATGGGTATAAATTATCTAATTAGAGAATTCAAGATAAACTAAAGGAGTTTAATTCATCTAATCCTAAATATAATTTAGGGTTATAATTTATAGTTTTCAACATATTTGGGAATCTAATAGATCACACATAAATAATAGGTTGAAGAGAGAAAATATGTTTTTAATCAAGTTATACTTGATTGTAAAGTTTAAGAAACTTTATGGTTAACTATGAGATATTTAATAAATAAGGATAACATGAGATATTGAATCTTATTTTGGCATAATTGGTATTTAATTAGAATAAATTATTATTTTAATTAAAATATAATTGAAATTAGAATTTATTAAATTACTAAAATATCCAAATTTTATTAAAAATATGCTTAAGCTCTAAGGAAGTTAGAACTCTTTGTCTATCCCTCTTTACAATAGTTGTAGAGTTCTCTCAATACGTTCTGTAAATATCGTTAAAGGTCAACATTTTTGCCACTACATCAAATGAGATGAGTCGATTTTATAAACGATTCGATGGAAACAACAAGAAAATGATTAAGTTTCATGATAAGGTATGGATTATAATCATTCTTTACTATATTTTATTTGTTAATCGTGTTATAAAATTTTTGTGACCTTGACTTTCAGGAAATCACGAAAAAGTTTTGTGTTTATTTTGTTGCGCACGAGATCAGATCCTATCCTGTCAATATTTCTATTCATTTAGGAATTAAATTAAAAGTTTTATAAATCTCGTACCTTATTTTTATCACTGAAATTTTGGGTCAGACATATATTTTTGTGAAAACGACAAGGTTAAAAATGCACTTTTTGTCAGACAAAAAATATATATCAAAAACTTAACTAAACATTTCTTTCACTAAAATTGAAAACAAGAATAAAAAATCAAATATCACATAAAATCAAATTTATAATTATTCTTAAACATAATTACAATTAATTTTCTAAATTTGTTAAAAGGTCTATGGTTGTAATTTTGAAATATTTTGCAAAGTCATTAGAGTTGGAATGAACCATCTTAAAATTCTAATTGGACATGATTAGTATTCTTATCTAAATGTTAAGTATGCCATCCGCATAATATTAAAGATTAATCAACTTGCAAAATTTTATTAATAAAAGATAAGGTTTGTATTTAAGAAATCCCGTAAGATGGCAAGCCAAAGATTTGGAAAGCATGTTTGAATTAAAATAAGTTAACCGTTGTTTAAGTGAAAGAAAGGTCGTTGAGGAGAAGTAGGCTGTAAGTTGTTAAAGGAAAGGGAAAGGTGTTATCTGCCTTTCGGTAGCTGTTATGTGATTACTTTATGTCTGATGCTCAGTTGCATTTACTGTCTATTGATGGTGCAGTTAAGCTTTGGGTTAGGTTGTGATGTGTCAATTTAAGTGGCGAAACATCTGATTAATTGCATTTACTATCTATTGAAGGAAAATAGTGTTTAACGTGACTATTAGAGAGGGCCGAATTCTATTCCTTTTCGTCCAAAGTCGCGGGCTATTTGCAGTGGAAAAAGGCAAACGGTAATGCTTGTAGAGAATAATGGAAAGGATGGTAAGGTCGCACATGGTGACAGGTAAATGTTCAAGAATCCAGGCAAGAGTTTCAGTTTTGGTATCATCCGATGCCATTAACGCGGTCGTCCTTTGTAATTGTTGCTACTTCACAACACCAAGCACTTGGAATTGCACGTGGTCACTCATAATTGTTTTAAGTTTCTTATTAGTTTCTCTTTTGGGTTTAGAGCTTAGGTTGTTGTATAGATATATAGAGGTCGTATCATTGTATTAACTAAAAGGACCCTACCCAAAAATGCACTTGTGCACTAGAGTCAAAGGCTTCGTCTAGTCTAATATTGGTTTCGACTCGAGCCCAACTTGAGCTGTAAAATTGCACTAAGAGACGGTTTGTTGAACGGTATACTGACCGAGCACTGTTATACTTAACCACTATATTGGGCATAAATTACTCCATGAAATGATGCTTATTTTCTAAATCAAGTTTGTTAGTAAAATCACTATTTTGATAATAAAACATGCGATGGAACATGGAAGATACTATATTGTAAAATTTGTCATATGTGCACACAAACACGTCTTTTTATACAGTATAGAGATCATTCCATTTTCCCTCTAAAACAATTCTGAAGTCTTTCATGTGCTTTGATCACAGTATTCGAATCTCGTCCAAACCTAATGCAGACAGGCATCGAAACATGACTCCATCAATCAATCATCTCTCCACAATATTATCTGTGGGGCAGAATTTTATTATTCTTACCTCATAAATCTCTGATAACCAAATCTGGGTACAGATGCACATTACCAAGTCTCGGACATTACTATCATGATTCCATTGGTTTACATAAACCGAAAAAAAGTACCACAAGAACGTATCAGCAGCCTAAAAAAGGAATCCAGAGGATAGAACACAAACAAGAGCACTCCTTGTCAACTAGGTGTATGTCAACTCGGTAAATCGTACTGATACTATTTGAGCAGATGATGTCATGATACTTAGTCGAGGTGGCTTCTAGCTGGTATATATAAGCAGAGAGGTTGATAGTGATAGTCATTCACTAAAGACGGCGCCGTCGGGTGTGTTGTCAGGGATAGAGATGAGATGAGATCTCCTGAGCCTTCTTTAATGGTTTTCTCCAAAAATGGCTGCATGGGCAATCATTTTTTACAGCTTCTTTCATTTTTATAACCTTATGCTTGCTTTATTGCTCTATAAATTAGCTTGGTGTCTGTAACTTGTTACTCTAACTAATCCTTCCATATCTTACAAAATTTTCTGTTAGCTTACAGTTGGCAAGTTCTGGTATTGTTTACGGTGTAATGGCTCCGAAAGCCAAGTTCTACTATTTCATGTTGGTGGCGATCTTCTTATTCTCTGTTCATGTGCAAGACGTTTCTGGTGGAGTTTTCTTTCTCATTCTTCTACTTAGCAAACGTATATTTTGATTTGCATTTACAAAAAAATTTTGTTTCAGTGTCAAAAATAGTGCTATTTACTCTACTAATGCTAAGTTACACGTCCAAGCAACTAGACTCAGAAAGCCTAAAACGTTTTACCTTTTAATCATTGACAGGTTGCTATAGCGGACTGAGGTGCTCTTATGCACAAACGGCATCTTCCATGGAAACTCAAAGCAGAAAGGTTCGGTTGCTCTCAATCCTGGTTCTGAAGTTGGCTGATGATTATTCTACTGCATTTAGTTTTCCCTTTGTTTATGTTGTTTAATCTTTCTTTGTGAGTACAGGTACTGGGAATCTTAAAGAGTAGAGGCATGCATGCGCCTATACTCACTGAGGATGGCAAGAAGTTGATGTCTAGAGAGCTAAGGGCAGTTCCCTCTGGTCCAGACCCTTTGCATCATAATGGTGGCACCCCCAAAAAGCCAAGAACTCCATGACTTCCGTTTCCGTATAAAAATAGTATAGTTTATTAGGTACTGCAAAATTCTGGAAACAGGGGTAGATGTAAGTTTTTGTCAAACCCTGAAGAAACAGCATATATGTTTCTCTGCTTTTCTCCTTTTCTTTGTTTCCTTTTTGCGTTTCAGCAGATGCCAAACAATGTAAGCTTCATCAGCTGTAGCTATGAAATATGATTAGATACACAAAATGGTCTCTCTCTCTCTCTGTATGACGCCTTGGTTTCTTATAGCTTGCATGCACGTCATTTGAAACGAAACTTGAAATGGTATATTGTATATCCACTCAAACTTAACAAACAAGACGAACTGTTCCAAGGGATTCCTTTACCATACAAAGTATAATACTTACTGAATCCTTCTTCATGTGACGTTTGAAACATCCTGGAAGCTTGTAACGTGAGAATGGTATTGTACTACAGACATAGCTAGCAGCTAGGTTCTAGTTCTGTTACACATTAACCAACGCAAAAACTGAAAGGCTAGCTCGATTCCGGTTTAATTATGTGCTCAAGTGAATTAAAAGCCTGTCTCAGAAGTCAAGGATGACTATTTGTGGGTCAGATGACACATTTCACGATTAGAATAGAATCAATGGATTGTGACATCTGCGGGTGCTGCCAAAATGTACTGCAATAACTAACCTCGAGCTTCAGTACCAAATATATTCTCAGTGTATCTTGTAGCAGAGATGTGATAGTCTTAATGACGTTAAGGCCTGCATGACACTGGTGACATCAATCTTTTCATTTTAAGTGCTAAATACCGATTAAAGAAAAAGGTATTGGATGATTGTCATCCCATAATCCAAGTTATCAATTAGTGCAAATGGAAAGACTGTTTCGAAGCCAAGTCCTACAAGGACCAGCCTCATTTGTCTTTCATTGAAGCTTTTGAAAATGTGGCAAGAGCAAGGGACATTTTAAACTATAATTTCATGTACGTAGGCTTCAGTGGATGTCATTTGCAAGTGGTCGTTGGAAAGGATTGGAGGATGTAATGTCTTGGGACGATTTAAGTAACCAGGGTCTTTATAAATAGTTAGGACTGGTTACACTTCACTTGTTATAGGAACAAGTAAGCAACCATATGCTAGAATGTACGTAATTTGCTTTAAAAATTGCCACTTACATGGCTTCTACTAATATTCCAAAATTCCAAAATTCCAACATCCGACGAATGAGTGGAACAAGTTATGTGTGTTGTTTTAGGTTTTATGTTCTTGGTTAGACTGAAATTATATCATAGTCTAAATTTAAAAAGAACCAATTAACAAAATGCAAATATTTATATCATTTTCATGCAAAAATACAATTGCATAAAGTAAAAGTCACGGTTAATTGAAAAAGATTACATTGTTTCCTTATTTCTGCACAAAAATGGATAGTACATTGTATCTTCTAACATTAAACAATAGTGGTTTCTCTATAATTTGAAATTCATGATAACTTTGTAGTTTATCTCGAAGGGATTAGGTCTTCACATTGAAAGCTATATATATTCATTAGTTACATTTGATATACAGTTATTTGGTTTCACCAATATTTTTGTTGTAATTTCTATTTTGATATTGATATTGATGTTGATATTTATTTTAATTTTAATTTTCAAATTAAACATCAAGACTTATAATAAAAATGAAATAAAAACTTGAAATATATAACAAAAAACTGAAATTTTTGTTATTTTCTTCTCAATATAATATTATTATTTAATGTTAAAGTACAATTTAATTTATTTCTTTACATATTAAAATTTATTTTTAAAATTAATAATTAAATTAATTATTAAAAATAAAAATTGTATTTATATAATTTATTGAAAACAACTTCTCTACTAGTTAGGGGTAAGGTTGCATACTACTGGACCTTCTCAGACCCTTGCTCAAAGGAATTCTTACCGATCAAGTGTTATTGTTGTTTTTATTTTTATTAAAAATAAATATTGCCAATATTTATATTATTAAATAAATTTGTACGTTAATTATATAGAATAAGATTCTAATAAAAATTATATTAATTAATTCTAATTAAATAATGAAAGATATTTATCATATACGATACTTTAAGGTAGAATAAAAACATTTGTTATGAAAAAAGTATAAAAGTAATTAGAACTATCATTAGTATAATCATTTCACGTTTAGACTCCGTTTGATAATCATCGGATTGCATTAACTATTAATTTATTTTATCAATGGTTAGCTAACAGTGGATTAATATAGTTGATTTGACCAACAGATAACTTCACCGATTTATTTAAATATGTTTGACAAAATTAGTTGTTTAATATTAACTGTTTATGTATAAAATGACTTATGAGGGTATGACTTTAAAAAAAGATTCATAAGGATATGAGTATTAACTGTTTATATCTTAATATTTTTTTAAATATTTTTATAAGAATTTAGAAAGAGCAAAAGAAGTCAACATCATCATTTTCTCCGATATTTTCCATCAAACCTTAAGAACACCGAAAGCCTTCTCAATATAACTTCTCAATAATGAATGAGTTTGATTGAAACCTTATCGAGATCCTCTTGGATTGGCAAGGGCAAACTGAAGAACTTGAGAGATTACTAAAGTGTTACTACAAATAAGCTTGAGAATGAGTTTTGTCAGATCACACCAGGAGTTTCTCCTCAAATGCAGTACCAACGAGCTTAATATGAAATTGGGTCTATAAAAATGATATCGATTTAATTTCTAATTTAAGGAAATATAATTTTTTTATTTTTATTTTTATTTTTAATTTTAAAAATAGAAACCATTTTTTAATATATTAAATTAAAATAAAATTATTTTGAAAAACTTTTTATATTAATCTCTTAAAATTTAAACTTCGATAAAAATAATTAATTTAAATTTGACTTATTAATTTTAGATTAAATTGAATTGAATTAAACTTAATATACAAGTGATAATAATATTATATACTAAATATTGATATAAAAAAGGACCTAAATATTAGGTATGTACAAAAGTAAGTAATGTAATATAATTAGAGATAACAAATTTAAAAGTATATAATTTTTTGAAAATTTTAATTTAATATTAAATATTTTAAAATTTTAATTTAATGACTAAATCTTTAAAATTTGTATAAATTAAGTCAAATTTATATTTATATTTTTATCTCTATCTCTATATATCTCTATCTCTATCTCTATTTCTTTCTCTTTTTTTGAGTAATTTGTAAAAAAATTTGAATGTAATAGTCTTTTAGCCCCTCAATTTCTCAGTCGTTTGAGGAAAACGCTCATGGTAGTAGTGTTTTCAAAATCAGCAGATTAAGTTCAATCTTTCAGTCCAATCAGCTGCATACTAAACATGATTATCAGTGGTTTGATATAATCAAACAGCTAAAATCTTTTGATCCACTAAAAAATGGATAATAAGTAATTTACCAAACAAGGTCTTATTATTCCATCAAATTTATGAAACATATTCTAAAGTTGTGCTAGAGTGATATTATACTTCAATTGAGAATTTATATCTTTATTTACACATTTACAATAGATTCTTTATTTTTATCATAAACTTCAAACAATACGTTCCTTTATCTATTTATTTTAATAAAGTTGTGTATCATACAACATGCAATAATAATGTATTTTTACTTCTTCCTATCATAAGTGGAAATGTTTGAAAGGTATAAGAAATCTTAATTTTAGACAGCGTCAAATATTTTTTAATAACATTTTTAACGAAGAATGCATATAGTTAAACAATTCTGGTAAACTTTGAGGTTTCTTTTGTAATCTTTCAAATAATATCTCTCACCTTAATATGATAAAAAAATTTAGGCATCACTTAATATTAACAAAAACTAATAAAACATAATGTCACATCTTGTAGAGGCATAAAAAATTTGCTTTCTCAATTTGTCATCATCCTTTAAAAAACTCAAGAATTATTTACAGTCCCTTCTGATCATCTGGTTATTACATACATAAAATGCATGTTAAAAGAATAACATAAAATAACATTTTGGGTCGGATCAATTCTTTTATCCTTATATGATATTTGTTTCAAAAATTAAAATATTTGCATCTGTTTGTGTTAAAGGGATGAATACTGCACCATTTCAGCTGAAAAATGATACTAATTAAAAACTAATATCTCTAATGGAGTGATAATAGATCATCTGTTTCTGTAACTCACTTCCTATCTTATTTTATTAAATCTCATCCATATATTTATATGGGATTCACAATGCGTGAATAAATTAAATGACACGATATTGACATTTGAGTAGACACAGAAGATCTTGTTCCTCATCGAGCACAGAGCACTGGTACTAGTCGGTACCCAAAATAATGATGAAGTACTGGCCTGAAACACAAAATTTTAAGACCAAATTGCAAAAAGCATTTGTCCTAAAATCTAATCCTAGTAGCTGTCGAGCCCCTCCCTCACAAACCATCCCCAACTTTTTGTTCCATCTTCTCTCTTCACGGACTCTTCACAGTCGTCTGAAGCTCTCCACCCCGTCAGTTGATTGACTCCTCAGTCTTCAACTCCGTCTCTCTGTTCTGTTGGAAAGATTGATTCAAATTTATTGAAGATTTTTGTTTAAAGATAAGATATTGTTAAAGATAAAATTTTATCTATTAAGATAAAGTTATTATCTAGTTAGGATTTAAATTTTTGAA
>JAOTAY010000008.1:6861420-6883037 GCA_025629805.1 Erythroxylum baracoense | reverse complement strand
TTTCGCATGGAATGGATGACCTCTTGAGTGATGATGATATTATCCGTAATGAGGCGTCCCGGGACGAAGCTGCATTGAGTCAGGGCTATCAGATCATTGAGGTAAGGCTTGAGCCGATGCACGATGACCTTAGTAATGGCTTTGTACATCACCATACACAAAGCGATAGGGTGAAATTGAGTAATCAATACGGGGGACGGAATCTTAGGTATAAGGACCATGATAGTACGATTGAGGGCTGGGTCCTAAATTTCATGTCAAAAAATCCGTTGAATGAGAAGGTTTAACGACAGGCCCACATTGTCCCATTGCGACTGAAAGAAGAGAGCGGTGAATCCGTCCACCTCGGGAGCTTTGTTAGGGTCCATACTGAAGAATGCGTCCTTGATTTCAGTAGGGCTGGGAGGGTTACTAAGCGCTGCTAGCGGTTGTTGGGGTAAAGGAGGGAACTTACCATAGAGAGGCCAGGTGTCCGGAGAAGTGGGTTCAGCCCGATAAAGGGTCTCAAGGTAATTATGTGCTAACCTTTTCAGAGAAACCGAATCCGACAACACATTTCCATGCTCATCGCGCAACGAGGAAATTCTCTGTTGTCGTTGTTTGTTCCGCGTGATGGCATGATAATATTTAGTGTTCCTGTCGCCTTGCAAGAGCTATTGACTTCACGATTGCTGATGCCAGTATATCTCTTCTTGAATAAGAACTTGCTCAAGGTCAGAACGAAGGTTTTCCTCTAACTCGCGGAGAGAGGTCGAGTCGGAAGCCTTAAGACGTAGTTGAAGACCCTCCAGCTAAGCTAAGAGACGCTTCTTCCGGTGGAAAATGTTTCCAAAGGTGTGAAGATTCCAGTTCTGTAAAGCCTCGGAGAATCGTCGAAGCGTGCCATTGAAATCATTATGGAAGGGTGTCCACTGGTCAGCGACCATTTGACGAAACCCGGGGTGGGTGAGCCAAGCAGCTTGAAAGCGAAACTGTCGCTGCAACGGCGGGTTCGTAGGGCGAGGTTGGAGAGAAACTAGGAGAGGTCGATGATCCGACTTAAGGAAAGGAAGGTGGGTGACCGTAGTTTCCGGAAACGCCGAAAGCCAAGTAGTAGACCCAAGGGCACGATCTAGGCGGGCTGAAAGGGGGCCTCTGCGCCACGTGAACCGAGGGCCGAAGAATCCGAGATCCTGAAGTTGACAGCTGTGGACACAGTTGGTGAACTGCTTGTTAACGATAGGGTGGTGGCGGGAGCCCCCACGTCGGTCCAGGCTCTCCAGCTTGGCATTGAAGTCCCCCCCGAGCAGCCACGGTTTGGTGGTAATCCGGGCGATTTGGCACAAAAAATGCCACAAGAATTTTTGTAATGAGTATGTTGGGCTCGCATAGATGGCCGTGAAGTCAAACGAATGGTGATCCCACTCAATATTGACATGCACAAATTGGCGATGAGCGAGCAAAATGCGAACTGTAATATCAGCGTGCCAGAGAAGCCAGATACCGCCGGAGTAGCCTTCAGCTTCCACTCTGAAGGAGTGGTCAAAACCCAGACTGCGAATGACTTTCAAGGCGCGGTCCCCACTGATACGGGGTTCCACCAACACCACTAGTTTCGGGTGATGTAGGCGGATGTAATTTTTGATAACTGGCTTGAAGGTTCGACCCCCAGCCCCTTGACAATTCCAGATGAAAATAGACATAGATAAAGGAAGATGAAAGAGAGTGGACCTATGCTGTCTGGACTGAATGATCAGTCTGCTCCGACCTCTGTAAAACCATAGGCGCTTGGCTATGCTCCTCCATCGGGATGTCGGTTCCGACGTAAGGTGCAGGAACTGGGGCTAGATCATCACATGGTTCTGGCGGTCACGACTGGGGTAGTAAGTGGGTATGAGTGGATCCGAACGAGTCCCCCGGGTCAATAAGGACATTGGCGTCGTCCTCTATGTCCCGGCAGCCCGAGTCCTCCGAGGTGGATAGGGAGATAAACGAGTCATGGATGATAACCTCGGTGTGGGATGGAATTGAAAGGGCTGAATGGGCTAGAGGCGGGCTGGAGTCCAGGAGAGTGGTGGGCTGCTTCTGCCCCGACTGGCGGGCTGGGTCTGCTTGGGTCAGGGGCTGCCTGGGGCGGTTAGGGGGTTGGGGCTGGGCCTGGGTTTGAGTAATGGGAAGCAACGTTGTCTGTGCCATGTGGAAGGAGGAATCGTCTGGAGGGTGCTTGACTGACGCACGTTTAGTGCGTTGGCCAGACGAAGGAAACGATTTGGATAGTTTTGTTCGGCTAGAACTGGGCTTAGTCGCAACGTGGGAGTCGAGGATGGGAGCAGAGGCCGATCGTTGGGAGGGAGCTGGTGGGGGATCTGATGTCTCCAGTCCCGTCAAAGTAGAGAAGCGGGAATCGTGAGGGTTCACTGAGCGGGAAGGAGTGACCTTGGTTTGTCGGGACGCCAAGGTTGGCGGGGGTCGACGTTGTTTTCTCGCTACTTGCATCCACGGTCCAATGTCTTGCTGGCGGTTGTCCTCAGGAGGAGCTGCGGCGTGGTTTGCTTGAACTGTGGGCGGTGGGTGACCATCGGCAGTGGAAGCTGGGTTGGGTGGAGTGGCGGTTTGGGCTGGGCATGTCGGAGCTCCGTGTCCGACCCGACCACAAGTGAAGCAGATTTGGGGTAGCCCCTCATAGGCGACCTTTATTGGTTCTCCATCCAATTCGACGATGGCTTTAAGTGGAGCACTTAGGTCCAGATCGACTGCAACACGGGCAAACTTTCCGCGGTGAGTGTATTGTGTGTTGCTGTCTATTTTTACAGTCCGACCCACTAAGTTGCCAAGCGCTTTGAGGATTGCAGGATGATAACGGGCTACAGAGAGTTCCGGAAAGCGAACCCAGGCCACGACATGGGTAATTTTTCCGGTGGATGGGCGGAAGTCGGGATACCAAGGCTGCACAGACAAGGCGTGGCCGGCGATGATCCATGGGCCTTGGGTTAAAGTGCGGATGTAATCATCTTCTTCCATGAATTTAATCAGGAAATACTCATTCTCTAAGTCAACTATTTTGATAGGTCCCTTAGGTTTCCAAAGTGAGTGTAATCGAGTCTTGATCAAGTTAAATCTAATCGATCTATCCAGCAATTTGATGACAACTGCTTGTGTCTAGGCTTGATCAGGTTTCTGTTTGAATGTGGGAGAGAGTTCGAGCCCCAGTCCACAGGTTCCTTGGATGAAAGATATGTCTCCATCCGTTAGTTCAATGTCGTCTTCCTCAGGCCAATCTAGTTCTACGCCTCCTGAGCTCGGATGTGAATTTCCAGAGACCACAACACTGTAGCTTGGAGGATTAGGAGGGACAGTCGGTGTTGGAGGTGGGGGGTCCTCTTCCCGCTCTCGGCTGCGAACTTTCTTCGCAGCATGTCCTTCGATTCCAACACTTTATTGGTTGATGATCGTCATGTTACCCAGATGCTTTGGTGCTAGATTTTTTGGATTATATTGAGGACTTTTATCAAACAAGTAAAATGCAAGGTGAATATACGAAGGAAAGAATGGTAGAGAGATGTTAGAGCATTTCTCTCTAACGGCTATATTCAGCCTGTTGGGTGACGAAGGAGAAGACAGTTTTTTCCTTTGGTTTGGCGGTTAACTCCCTCCGCGTTAGCTGCTTGTACCTGTTTTGGTTAAGTTCCCACACTTATCTGAATCCCGAAAGCTTCGGTTTGCTTTGCTGCCATGGCTCCTTCTGGTACTGCCAACATAACCGAGAGGATAGACGTGTTTTGGCACGAGGGTATGCTTAATCATGACGCTGGTAAAGGAGTTTTCGACACAGGAGTGGACCCAGGTTTCTTAGAGGTGTTAGAACAGCACCCAGAGAACGCCGAGAGAGTTAGGAACATGGTCTCTATTCTGAAAAGAGGACCCATTTCTCCCTACATCTCTTGGCATCTTGGTAGGCCTGCCCAAGTCCCTGAGTTGCTATCTTTCCACACCCAAGGTATATCATTTTAATCTTCTCCTCTTTTCTTTGTCACCCTTCTCTGTGTTCAACATAAATTCGTTCGTTACTGGTTATCGAGTTACCGAAGAGGGGGTATCGCACATTTAGCAATAAGCATTGGAATATAAAGGGTATATGAAAAAAAATCTTTTGGTTTATAATTAAAACTTCAAAAGACCATTCTTTTGCTGGAGTCAGTTTTTGATTTTCCTGGAAATTTTGTTTGATAAGCGTGACCCAGTTTCTTTCTTTGTTTATTTTTCTAGAACTTTGAATTGATAAGAATCTGTGGAAAGTTGGTATCATGCTGAGATTCTAGCAACTGTAGTTGGGTTTTCTTTTCCAAGAACGTAATTTTGAATGTAACAATTTCATTTGAGAATATTGGATTCGAACCTTTCACATCTTACTTGCAGAGTATATAAATGAACTGGCTGAAGCTGATAGAGTAGGTGGGAAGAAAATTTGTGATGGAACTTTCTTGAATCCTGGTTCATGGGATGCTACACTTCTAGCTGCTGGTACTACGTTATCAGCAATGAAGCACATTCTTGATGGACATGGCAAACTAGCATATGCTTTGGTTAGGCCTCCCGGTCACCATGCTCAACCTACACAAGCAGATGGTTATTGCTTCCTCAACAATGCTGGTCTTGCTGTTCAACTTGCCTTGGATTCAGGCTGTAGAAAGGTGGTGGTTATTGACATTGATGTTCATTATGGAAACGGAACAGCAGAGGGGTTCTATCGAACTCATAAAGTCCTGACAATTTCTCTTCATATGAATCATGGTTCTTGGGGTCCATCTCATCCGCAGAATGGATCTGTTGATGAGCTAGGTGAAGGAGATGGTTTTGGCTATAATTTAAACATTCCGCTTCCTAATGGGACAGGTGACGATGGATATGAGTGTGCCATGAATGAACTGGTTGTTCCTGCTGTCAACAAGTTTCTTCCTGACATGATAGTGTTGGTGGTTGGCCTGGATTCTAGTTCAGTAAGTTCTTTGACCTTGATGAGAGATCTTTCTAATTACAGACTATTTTGTGAGGCAAAGGGATCCATTATCATGTGAATATTTATTTGACTTTCCACATTTAGATGTTTAAATAAACATTTCTACATAGTTTTCCTATCAGAAGGGCAAACTAATGGATAATTTCCAAAAAGAAACTCTAGTACAAAATAATAGCAATTGTAAGGATGAATAGCTTTATAGGGTGTAGAAATCAACTAAATTGCATAATCGACATTGCAGTTGATGGCTAGCAACTAAAAACTAAAGGCTCAACATGCAAATACGCAAGACACAGCATGCATTCTTTTAAATTATATTCTCCAATTCAGTTGCTAAAATTTGATTGCTTTCTAAAGTCGCTAAACTAATGCATTAAGTCTCAAACTTCAATGTTTAGTGATTAATATTTCAAGTATTCTAGTATTACTTTTTAGATGAAAATTTTGCGGAATGGGTGTATTTGATTCCTTAATTTAGAAGATATACTTTGTCCTTTATATTCTTTCTTTCTCATACGTTTTTATAATGTATGCAATTTGCGAATGAAACTGAATTTGCTAATCCTAACTTCCTTGACTATAATGTGTTGAGAATTAGCAGCCTTAATCGCCAAACCCAAATAGATAAAGTAAGTAATAAAAGAAAAGCAATTATCAAGCAACACCTGTGTTTACGCATGTGGATTTCTTTGCAACTAGAATTAACATTCTTTCTGTTTTAGCTTGACCCAAATGGAAGGCTCTGTTTGACAAGGGATGGTTATCGAAATATTGGGTACATTGCTCGCGGCCTGGCAGATGTACACAGTATTGGACGTCTTCTTATTGTCCAAGAAGGTGGATATCAGATTACGTACTCAGCCTTATGTCTTCATGCAGTACTTGAAGGTGTGCTGAGCCTTCCAGAGCCTCTATTACTTGAGGATGTTGTGTCTTATCCAGAGGACAAGGCTTTAGCAGTGAAAGTTGTTGAATCCATCAAAAAGTACCATAGAGAAAATGTTCCTTTTCTAAAGGATGCTTGATACGGAGGTAACATTTCTGAACTTCATATTGACTAAATGATTTGTTTCTTATTGAACCTTTATCATTATGCCACATATTAGCTTAAGTAATTTGAATTTTATATAAAGTTCTATTTCCAAACCATTTTTCAAGTTTATGTTGCGCTGTGTCATTTTCATCCTCACATTTCAGAATAGCAGTCTTTATTATGTTATTCGAACATTTGTGCATAGGTTGATGTAGATAAATGGACGAATAACTGTTTTTGTTTGTAACTTGTGTGATCAGTGTCTCTGCTGGAAGATAAGCTCAGATATTAATAAAAGGCTGGTAAAAATTCCTTAAATTGGAAGGGCAAGTTTGTAACACCCACATACGCCCTAGAAGGATATACAGATGTCACACAAAACATACCTAAAACATACCAAAATATTCAAACATTTGAAAGAAAATAAGGCAACATACTTCATCTTACATAAATTGTGTTATGTACAGAACATAATATACACATTGTCCTTATCACATACATGCTATAAATTCAAAAGCCAACCTGTATTATAGTTATTACAAACCATTTATACAAAATACGAAATGTCTCATATTATAAGATACAACTCAAAACAACTCAAATAAAACATCTTCCAAGCATATCAAGTCCTTCATTAGCCACTGTGGTTGTCCCAACCTTAAGTCTTCTTATCAGAACCTACACGGAGGCAAATCCACCATACTAAGCATATAGCTTAGTGGGGAATAACTAGACAAGATATAAATGGCAACTGTTTCTAAAAGTCGTCTAACATTCTCATGCTCAGAATCAAATCATATCATAAGCAGTCTTTAGTTATTCATATTCAAGAGCAACCCAAACATTACGTGTCTCAGAACAGTTTATAATTCATCAATACAGAACAAAATATATAAATATCATAACAGAATGTCATTACTTCGGAACAAAATGCACAATTCTCAAAATAGAACATAATTGTGTCAGAACAGATCAGAACTTATATTAAATCAGAATTCATCTTGAATCAGAGCAGAATGTATCTTATTTCAGATCAAAACTTGTTTATAACATAATCGAACATGTACCAGAATACAAACCAGGTTAGTCTGCTAATCCTTTTTATAGAAGTGGGTAACGGGACCAGAACAGAATATACCTTTGATTGGTATCACAGAACAGGAGAGACTTATGTCTCAGACACTGAAATGTCGACACCGAAGTGTCACAGCAACAGTTGCAGACCCTTCTAGGCGTGCCTATTTACCCACAACTAGGACTTAACAGTTTTAAAATAATCCATTTCAGATTTCAGAATCACAAGCTAGTAATGTAGTATAGAACATATGTCTTTATTACATTTTTCTCAAATTGAACATATTCACTCTCTTTTGATCAAACTTAATATACCTTACAAACTTAAGCATTTGCATCAATACATCAATGAAAAATTAAGTCATTCATATTACATAACATCATAGAAATTCCCAATTCACAAACATCCATATCCAATTCACATCACATCAAACCCTTGGAATTCATTTGTATTCTTAAGAACACATTCATCTTGAACATACCATACATGTTAACATTAGACACATTATTAAATAATCACACATTCTTTAAGTTATTACTTCAATTAACAATCCATAACTAAATTAACTTTTACTCAATTAATCTAACATCATCTAGGTTCATTTTCAACCCTAATTAAGTTCAATTAAATCATTATTAAGTACCTTAACCTTATATAGTTCGACAATTTTCTAAAAACAACATTTTCTTCTTCCTAAGTATTGCCCATGATCGTGGGAATGAACCATATAAAGTGAACCGAAGGTTCACTCACCCACGGCCTTCATTTTGTTTCCAAATTTTACTCCTTCATACTTCATCCAATACACCTTCACCAAAGACCATCAATTTCACTTCAATTCTACATTATCCATGCTTCAATCCCTTGTCAAACTCATGTCCAAACCCAATTCAAAGTTCATTCATTAGACAACTAACAACTCATTATCTTACGTACATCAAAACCAAACAAGAATTATTTTTCTAGCACTCAATTATCAACATCATAACACATATTTCATGCCAATTTAATTATCATAAAATTTGTATTAATACATGCTATCAAGTTTAGAATTCCCTGACCTAATTTACATGCTATCAAATTTAGAATTTCCTTACCTAATTAACTTCAAATTAAACTCCAAAGTACCAGCTAATCAACACAACCTCATGATGAAAACAAAGTGATTTTCGGCCAACAATATGGAGACCATTTTGAACTGGATTTTTAGCTGTTTTGTATAGGGTTAAAGTATGATTTTTATGCAACAAGTTGGCTAGGATTAAGACTACAATGCGGAGAGAAAAGAAGAGCAAATTTGGTGGAGAAGGGAATGAAGGAAGCAGAAACTTGGCTACTGGAATTGCCCCGTCAACAAGCTAGTTGTCATCAAATTACAAAGCCAAATGTCTTAAGGCATGTAATGCCATTCGCCTAATTAAGATGCTGCCACTAATCCACACATTTAGTTGCTAGTTGTCATTTAAACAATTAGTCCACATGTCACTCCAAGGTTGGTCTATTTGTCACATAATAATTGGTCCATTTGTCACACATTTAACTGTGCCAAAAGTCACTCAAAGTATAGGCTTAGTCATACTAATTTTCATGTCCTACCTTATCTTACCACTAGACATTTTTTCCTAATCCAAATGTCCATTTTCTCTCCTCAATTCTCTAATGGTATTAATTACTTCCAACTCATTAAGTATGATCTATTAAACCAAAATTCAAAACATATGCAATTTACAATCATATCACAATTTTAACTCCTATTACATTTACTTTCATGAAAATGTAACATTTCAACTAGGGTATAATTTAGGGCCTTACAAAGTTTACTTGTTTGTTATTGTTAAAGAAAAGAAAAGTGGAGCACTTTTAGCAACTTAATTTGATGCAGTCCGGTCGCAGATTGATTTTCATGGAATGGCTTCAAGATTTGAGAAGTTTAGGCAGTTGACTTCTACAGCTTGACACTTCTCTAAAGAAATTCTATTTCAATGACAAGCTCTTTTAAAGGGGTTTATGATAGAATATCACATTTAAATAGAATCAACATTCTTGTCCGGACAGTTTGAAAGAAAAATATTGTCGATGACTTGAAATGTTGTTGCCAGTTAGTTTAAAATTGGGAAAAACTTAACCGCTCAAGCAAAGACTGATGGAAGTCGTGATTTACGAGAAGGCCTCTATTAATTTCAAACCCCGGGATGATAAAATGTACTAGCCTGTAAAGTTTACTTGCATCATAATATTTTCAGACAAATTTGAGCTTTAGGACTCAATCCGAGTTTTCCCTATTTTATCCTTTTTTATGTTGCTCTTATTTTTAGATTTTAAAACAAACTTTCTATCAGTTAAAGATAAGACTGCATATTTCTGAATTTCTTCAGACCCTGCGTCTCAGTAAAATTTTCAATTGAGATGTTGTTGTCTTTAAAAAAATTGGGCCCTATCCTTATTGGATGATTCCTCAATGTTGAGAAATAGACCTCCTTTGATAAGATGATAATTAACTGGATTGCGTTAACTTAGTCACTATCTCTCTTCTTCAAGTTGCTGCATCTTCTGCATGGCAACATGTATATTCTGCATGATTACATGTCTGGGCACTGATCATGTTCCCGTGTTACGAACATTGTTAGATTTTTTATTTCTGTCAGACAAAAACACCATTTGATCTCAGCCTTGATTAGAACTCTAGTACATCCTTTCTCAAACTTTAATGCCTGAACAAATTTTGGCGTCTGCATTGGCTTGTGCTTCCATGAGTTTCAGATATTCACTATGTACCAGTAACTCACTAGAGGTACTGATCAGGCTAACGGTAGTTGCAAGATTTAAGCTTGCTGTTGATTAGAGACCTAGATATTCAAATTGCTGCAATCTTCTACTTCTGCCTAGCGTATGCTAAATGGAATAGCACCACATTGCAATGTTAACACTCTTTCTTTGAAAACTTTAGACTTTGGTTTAACTACCACTTCTTAAAATCTTGACATGTCCATACCATTTTTGTTAGGTTCTATTGTTGATATGCTACATCATAAGCATCTCTTCCCCCAGTGTATGGCCATCGCTGCCCATAATGTTTGATTTGTAATTGTGGTTTTAGTCTCAATGCAGCAGGAGTACTGAGTTCGAGTATAAAGCTGAAGAAGAACGTCTTGCAGATGTTAAGGATTAGGAAAGATGGATATCTAATATCTGGAGAGATCATCACGAACTCTTCTGCAGATGAAAAGGCAATTGGTGGTAGAAGTTGTGGTATCGTAGGCCAGTAAGGTGCTTCAGTATACGCTGATATGCTTGGGAAGCTTTTCAATGTACTTACAAATTTGATACCTATGGGACTAAAATCAGCCTCATGTATTGAATTCGAAGTTATCACTTTCGTCTTTATTACCAGTGCCTTTCACGTAATATCTGGTGCAACAACTCTATTTTTCTTTTCGAAAATAGCGTTTTTATTAGTTAATGCTAAGGTTGTATTTTTCTTAACCTTTTTGGACCTCGTGTGTCATGTTATTGTATTTTTAAAGTTTTATCGTTCTTTAGATGATTGAAAGAAAGTACTGAGTTGCCAAATATCAAGTTCTTTATATAATATTTTTTATATAATATGATACGCTCTCGTGATGATGGTTAATGGTTCAACGTTCGTGCTCGCGATGATGGTTAATGATTTCTTCTCAGCATATTAAATCTTCTTTTATGCACGATGCTAATAATATTGTTACTTGTTTGTAAATATGGAAGCAATCCAGTAACCTTTCCAGTTCAACCTCGAACATTTGGTCTGATTCAAGCATGAAACATGCAAACATAATTTACCGAGACGCAAGAACATTTCTGGTCTTGTACTAATTTCCATTGCCGTATGACATTGCATTGTTTTATTGGTTTTTTTTTTTAATCTTGTTTCAAATTTTATTTTCATAATGACATTTTCGTTAAGATCAAAAGAATTACTCATGGACCTGTTTGAACTCATTACCTTCCAAAACCATCCCACTCACATATGTCCTGCTGTTACTATCATGTAATACGAGGAATACAACGCATCTAGCTTCAAGTCAGATGAATGAAAACTGATACTCGTACAAGACAAGGAAGGCGCAAAAGAAAAACAAAGCTTCCTGGTGAAAAACTGTAAACCCCTTCATTCCATACCCCGTATCCCTATACAGTTACGCAACGACAAAGCTCCACTATTATGCAACACCTTGTGCTTCTGCCACACTTGAGTCACTATACTTCCCAACAGTATGTACTAAAATCATGAAACAGTCTACCTCTAAAGGAACAGAACCTTGGGAGTTCAAGTTTGCCACTTCTATCTAATTGATTCCGTGAGGCTAAACATCATCTATCTTTGGGAGATAATAAGAGGTTAATGAAAATTAGAACTACCTGACACTGGAATCCATGTCAGTCATGGCAAGCCGAAGAAGGCATGCTCTTAACATATCCAGAGTAGGGAACTAGCAGGCAGGTCACTGTAAGCTACTAGGCTTACCAGTTGCAGCGATTGATGGAGCTTGAGAAAAAGCTTGATGAACCATCATATTGTTGTTCTCCAAAATATTGGCTGATGATGTGCTTCCCTTCATAGTTTGCTCCAAAATACGTACAAGGGACACAAATATTTCCATCCTTGTTACATCTCTGTTTGCCTGAATATAAATATTTTATCTATCATTTATAGAGATAATATAAGTTGAGCATAATAGTCATCACTCCAGTAATCACATTGCTTATCTATTTACTTGTTTGTGAAGGATGACACTCACAATCGTGTAGAATACACCGACAACATCAGTCGATGTTTAGGAGATATTTATGTTACTGAACAATTGTCTTTGTACAGATTTGTCAGTGGAGTTGCGCAATAGAAAATAATAGTTTAAATACTAGTTCCACACACAAAAACATAAAGATTTCTTAAGCACTTGTTTGCACAAGAGCATGACAAGTCAGACCCTTGGTTTGAGATCGAATCAGAGAAAAATCTAAACAAGCTGAGCCAAAGCTCCAGTGAACTAGATTTTAGTCTTGGAAAAGTTAGCCGCTCAATTCACTGCCTAGGCAATTCAAAGAAATTTTTGCCTGAAGGCAGCACTTTTCATCAAAGAACTCATTGCACCCAACTAAGAATGTCATGTCAAGGATATAAAAGAATTTAAGCAAAGTACGGCTTCAGAAAGTAAGGAGATTTGAAGTATCTTTTTTATATAAAAAAATGGATCTTATGCATCTCTGAGGGTCAAGCAGGACAAAAATGATGCAATTGTTCATTTTCTAAAACTCACCTCAACAGCAAAGCGTGCCCAGATCTTGTCATTTCGAGCTTCCATAACCCCCTTCAAGATTGTCAGTCCCAATCCTGTAATTAGGTCAGCTATTTCGAGAAAGATACCACATTCTTCACAAAGCATCTGCCATAAGACAACAAATATGAGAAATCAATAAAGAAATTTGAAAGGTCCAGCATCTTGATTTATAAAAAAAATGGTTATGCGCTACCTCCACAAGCATCTGACGAGGTGGATTCATATCCTCAACTATTATAGGACAGACCATAGATTGTGAACCAACTTCAAAAGCCCAGGTTGCTCCTCCATCAAAATTATCTTTTAAAAGTAGTCCACCTTCCTTGTTAATAATCTGCACATTCATACAAGAATCAACAATACGTCCAAAGAAAATTCATATGCCGAATAAGAATGTCGTCAAAAAAAGAGTTCAAGAAAAATGCAGAAGTTAGCATCATTTTCCCTATTTCTGATACAACTCTATCGGACAACATCCAGCCAAATAATTTTAAAAGGCATATAGATATCTATAATGACCTGAAGACAGTAAATTGTATCCATACCTTTGACTCCCCTGTTTGTTTTAGCTTGTCCGCATGCTTAGTCACACTTTGCAAGAAAAGCATATGCTTGATTGTACGCTCAAGCAGAGCATCTATGCTACACTGTTGACCCACAAAAATGGACGAATGAGTGCATAAGTTACCTAATATCTGGGACCATCATAACTAAAAAACAAAAGAGTTGAGGGTTTCATTACTTTCGAGCCATTCGGTACAATTTCTCGCAACTCTTTCACACGATCTTGGATCATCTGACGATCCTTCGGCCTGGGTCGAGGATTCTCTCCTGGTTTTAACCTTTTGCGATTGGGTTTACTCAATTCTTCACTTTTCTTGGAAAATGCAGTTGAAATACTGCAATCAGGCCTCATGTTATGAGCATGTTCAACCCATGAACTCAGCTGAGACCCACAAATTGAAGTGGATTGGGAAGAAGCTCCCTTGTCACCCTTCGCATAGTCAGATCTGATAGAGCTAGATGCCGTGGTCCCACCTTTGTCCAGAGACTTTTGAAGATCAAATGACTCCCTGTTCGGTTGATTAGGCACGTCGAGATGACCACGATTGCAAGAATCACTGGGAATAGAAGAAGTGCTCATCTTTGTCAATGTTGTTCTGCATGAAACATTGTCATCTGAGCTCTGATTTGCAGCAGACTGGGCCCTAGACACCACAGCATCTAAAAGATGACCATTATCCATTGCTGAGAAAATGTTATTGCCTGCTTTCCGTTCCTTGATTGAGTAAATTTCGCAACTTGCATCCTGCATATTCATAACGGTTAAAGCATCCTTACTCAGATTTTGTGTATTCAAATGCGGCCCATCTGAGAATGAATTATTCCAGGCGCCATAGATTAACTTGCTTTTAAGATCCACACCCAAAATATCATACAAGTCATCCCCTGATGGAGGATGCTGATTTCCACTTGCATGCTTCAGGCAATCAAGACCAATGCCAGAAATGTGCTCAACCAATGACAAAGACTCTTCTAGTTGAGTTGATGAAATGTTAAATCCTGGAAACAAATCATTATCTAGTTCTTCTTTAACATCAACTAATTCGCCTTTGATAGGCTTCATGCCTGAGGACATACTGTTGCAGTCAGAAAGCATCTCACTACTGCTAACTTGGGGAACCAGTGTGGATGAAAGAAATTCCTCTGCCATTGACGTAACAACACTTTGAGGCCCAATGTCTTCCAGATATGAAGCTACCAACTTTTTTGGATTTATATTAGAGCTTGGAATAGAAGATAGCTTCATATGAACATCCAATTTGTTTGGTAAATCTATACTAGATGTAAGTGAACCTCCATGAGAATCACTAAGCGACCGTTTATTTGTTTGTGGCAAGGGTAAGCTTTGTGATGCATCTCTATTGTTACTGATGCAATCGTGAATGGCATCTGACAACATCAATGATTTTGGGAAGCTATTACCAGTGATGGATTGGCCGGTAACAGGTTGATATTTAAACCCAGCCATCGAATTGTTTGAAGTGGCATGTTGGCTCAGCCATGCATCAAAATTTGAGGGAAGCAATTCCGTTTCAAGAACATTTTCTAGGGGGCTTCTGAAAGTAGACCCTGACTTCATCCATGAGCTACTTTTCACTTCAGAGTGGCCTTCACAAGATTTAGCCACAAGATTGTCCACATGTGGCATACTATAAGCCATAACTGTTGAACTCTTTCCAGGTCGAGAATAAGAAGTTTGACCAAAAAAATTAGAAGCCTGAGCTGATATGATTTGCTGACTAGATCCTTCAGTGCACAAAGTAGTGGAGTTTATCATATGTGTGGAAATAGGCATTCCATCAGAAATCGGCACGCCAATTCTTTCAATTGACTCCTTTGTTGAATGGTAACCAGACAGAAGAGCTCCAGGGTTGCATCCTAGTTGTAGGATCAAACTCTTTACATTATTCACGAAGCCCACGTTCTCTGTAATCTAGGAAAAATAAATAAATGGATTAGAAAGTAACAAACAACCTACTTTACTTGAAGAGTATAAGAAAAATTTAGGCCATCGAACAAAGGCTGTTTCGCAATTGGTGCTAGAAAAGACATTGCATATGCAGGCAACCTCTGAGAACCTCCAAACGTAAAGTAGGTTCAAAAGAAATTATTAAAATTGATGATATTGCATGCGGCTTCATCACATTAGAGTGCACCCATGCTTTGCAATGTGAAACATCACATCAACTATTGTAAAGTAGAATAAAAATTACTGCTTAAATAAGCTCTAGATTCTAAAAGACATTATATCTTTATTGATTTGTAGTGAAGCCATCGTGAATAACAATGGGACAGAGAAGGCAGAACAAGACTCGCTACTCACTGAATACACATCCAGAAAATTGCCAAGTGGATATAACTGAACAGGCCAGCTAAAGCAGAACATAATAACTTTGTTGGAAAGGCCAACATATGAAACAGAATCCAAATGGTTCAAATGTGGAACAGGCCACCCCATAACTCAACTTGAATCCAAGATCATTTACATTACCAATAACAAAATTCATCATATGATTGATACTCCCAAAACCAATATTCACAACGAGAACAGAATGCAGTTAACTCTTCCACGTATTCAAAATCATAGAAAAATGCACTTACAGACAACAAAGAACCAACTTGAACAACACCATAAGGAAAAGCAGGAATAACTGCAACCGTCTGCAACCAAGTTAAGATACTATAATCAGAAAGCAAGTTAAGTATATTTGAAAGATGAATGGAAAGCTGTCAAACCTGCACGCCTGCTGAAAATTGGTGATGTAACTCATTCAGCACCTAAAAGCAACAACAAATATTTAAGTTATCCAAAGTCTAGCCACAAAGATACGAATGTTTACTATTAACCAAGATAGACAAATGGAATTATAGACAAGACTATGAAGTTTTATCCGCAGTGTAAATGCCATACTCAAAAGATCATAACATAGTACCATTACATGAAGACAAGCATGTATCAGGGTTTTAGAGGATTAGGTCTTTCACAGAAAAGTGACAAATATTTTCCATAATACAAGTAATAGCAAGAAACGAAAAGGATTTCATTTTCAAAAGATTTGATGGCCTCCATCAATTCAGCTTCACTTATTGGGCTACTCGCCACTGGAGAAACAGAATCAAGTAGGATACCTCTGGTGGACAGAGATCTCCAATGTACATGTTTGTTAGTATCCAATCATGCTTCCCTGTAAATGCAGCTCGCCCAACTATTCTGGAAACAAGAAAAGCAGACTTCAAGAACTCAATGACCACCAATTAAAGCAACAAAAAATGCAATGAAGGGAAAAGTTACCCCTCGCCAACTACGTAAACTTGGTTATTCAGCATCATTTTGTTAACAAGCATCTGAACTTTATCTCTTGCTTGAAACTCAGGATTCAGGAAGTGAGCATCAGAGCCACAGTATCCTTTATGCTCCCCAAAAAGTAGTTCAGAGTTCTCAGGACCACAGTTGGGTTGAGGAACTGAACTTGGGGTTAGTTCGCAGTAGCATTCTTCCCAAATCAACAACCTGCAAGTTTAAAGTTCATATTGGAGGGACTATCCTATACAGTGCAGATAAAAAGAGTACAGATTAAACACAAACGCCCAACATCTTTTTACGCGTGCAGCTAGACAGGTAAAAGAGTATTAAGAGAAGAGTAAAAAGATTGATGACCGTCTTCTAAATTGATTCTTTTTCCTTTCAGTTCCGTAACGCTAATCACAGAAGCCAAATAGAGATAAAAAGGAACTTATAACTTATCCCTTTTTCCTAAGAATAAAAAAAAAAAAGAAGATAGAATAGATTCAAACAGAAAAAAGACAAACTCCAAATCAGTAGCTTTGAGAAACAAAGTAAGTCCAAAACAGAAATGGTTGAATCAAACAAATACATCAACTTTTCACTAGGATTCTTAAGGACAAAGCAAAAGGAACCATAATACAAGGTTCCAAAACAGGAATAAAAGGTCTACTTGGTAACACATTACATCAAGACAAACAATTAACGTAAGACTATATTTCCTTCTCTCTGCTCGTCTTTTTTTGGCCACCGAGAAAATAATGACAAAAGTAATATTTAAAGAACTTTGTTTTCCGCTTCCACGAAAAATAAACACCGTAACACCAAAGTCAAAAACGGAAACTTTTTTCTTCGATGCACCATCTAATAATAAAACAGACAATCAAAATGAAAAAGCCTATCAGTCTAAACGATCTGATCCGTTTAAAACCTTATTTGGCTATGATGCTGGAGATTCCAGCTCCTGAAAAAAGCAAGGCAAGGGGACAAAAAGCACCATCAAAGAATAAGATTCATTTTCTTTAGTTCATATTCGCCCCATTTTCCGGTCAACCGAACAGTCACATCTTGAGAGAAGCGCCAAAGCAACAAACTAAACAATCAAAAACAAAGCCAGCAATTTTGGACCGGATGTATGTAACTCCCAGCAACCAAACCCAGAAAAAAAAAAAAAGAAACAAACAAAAGACTATTTGATGAAGAGGAAGAGAAGTTACTTAGGATTTTGGCAACCGCGCTTCCAGAAAACAGCGTAACACCACTGGTTAACACCGCACAAAGTCTTTAACACTTCTCTCAACAAATTGCCCATCTCTGATCACTTCTCAAGAACCCCACCTTCTTTCAATCAAGCAGCAACAAGAACAACTAAATACAGAACAGTGCTGAAAAAAAAGGAAGTGCTACTCCAAGTCAAGAAAGACTCTGCACATTTCCACACGCTAACTTCCACGACACGATCCTCTCCCCGCCTGCTTCGTCCTCAGACCGCCGCTTCTCTTCCTATCCGGATCCAAGTTTCCAGCCGCCAACGTCCTCCTTCGGCAACCCATCACCGCCACACCCCACCTAACTACAAAGCAGAGAAGACCAAGCAAAGAGTAGTAGTAGTAGTAGTAATCGTGGTAGTGTTCGGCTAGATTATTCCACAAGCTTCTAACTTGAAGGTGGCCATGAGTTGCTCCATGTTCAGACAAACAAAAGATTACTACCTAAACAAAGTGAAAGGAAGAAGCCGGCTTTAATATGTGAAAAGAAGAGCAAGCAGAAATGGGTTTTGGGATTCTTAGTAGTTAGCAGAAGTGGTGAAGGGTTTGATTGAGCTCTGAGGACGAGTGAGAAAAGAGAAGTCTTAGGCTTTTGGCTCTGTGTTCTCTGTATGTGTGCGTCTTTTTCACTCCCTCTCTACCTTTGTTTCTCCTGTAAGAGAGTGTTTTTAAGGGAGAGAGATTGTGGGAATCTCCTAACTTGAACTTTGAAAAGTGGGCGCCAATTTTCACGAAATTACACCGGATGCCACTGTGAGATTGAAATAAGAGAAGTGGGGGTTGCTGTCGTGCTAACGTCAGATTAGTGTAGGATTGTCTGTACCTCGGCTTTATGTGAAATTACCAAAACGGGTTCGACTTAAACCATAAATTTACAAAGTTGGGTTTTGTAAATTTTAAGATGCAGGAAAAGTTGCGGTGGCGGTGGGCGAGAGGACTGAAGGCATGTTATGTTAGTGATGCAAATAGAGGAAAGCTAATTTACCTTCAAAAAAAAAAAAAAAAAGAGGAAAGCTAATGATGAGAGTGAATTTGACCTCTTGTGCCTCTTCCAACTGTATAGCCTGCTTGGACCAACAAAAGTATATTAATAATTGATGAAATAATGTTATTATAAGCTTGTAACGACTTCGATTTGTCGTTTCAACTGTCATCGTCTAACAAAATTGACCACTTCGTTTTGAAAATTCAGGAGAAAAAGATTAAAGATCATGTCAACTATATAAAGAACTGAATTTCTGGAGCATTTTAGTCTGCCAAAAAGAGCTGAATACGCAATGTATGTTAAGTTGCTTGGTTTGGTTTATTCTACATTCCTTAAATCGTGTTGTATTGAACGATAGGAACTTAATTTGATAATCAGTTTTGAACATTTCTGAGCCGAAACCACATTACCTGTCTCAGCAACAACCCTTTGTTAAAGTCACTTTCTCAACTCTCCTTGACAGTGAGACTGCCGCTTAAACACACGGTCTGAATCAATTCAGAATTTAAATACTTCTGAATATTACCACAGTAGAATCATCTTTTATTACAAATTACGATAAGAGCTCTTCTTGTACTTAAGAAAAAGAAACAAGAACAGTGAGCCTCAAAGTTCCAAAGTCCCAACAAAACTCTTGGCCTGTCTGGTATAATTGATTGATATGCTGGAGACATCGAAACACGAACGTTTTCAAATGTCTGTAAACCATTTTTCACCCACAACACCACAGGCCAATGAAGCATAAAAAGATTCCTACTTTATATGCTACACCATCGCTAAAACTTTTGTTGTTGATACCACTCCCTAGAAAGTGGTTGGCTTCCAATTACACAGCCCTCAGCTGTGTTTCTGCTAATACCACCTTTGTATACATTTATTTTCAGAGCTCGAATCACGAGCTTACCAAACTATCAACAAATATAAATCTCAAAGTGTAACTGGATTCAATCTTTTTCTGGATGGCTTGTTACGGATAACCTTAATTAATATGCTTGTGGGTTTTATATATGTAGAGAAAAGTAGGGTTTGAAAGCCAATGGCTAGCTCCTCTGATCTTTCTCTTCATTTGGTGTAGCATTGCCGGGGACCAACTGCAGTTAGCATTGTCTCGAGTCCATCCTCTAAACCCTTATGGTTTCTGTGCCATGCAAGTGGGTTCAAGATGCACCTATATAATCCTAGCATTTAGGGTAATAACACAGCCAAAAGATTTCATCTTCTCTCAAAATTCGACATTACATTCTTTGAGGAACAAGAAAAGAAATTATTGGTTCTTGTTGTCTTTATGTGACACAACTAACATCTCTATTGTTTATGAAGCCAGAGGGTGGAGAAGAACAAAACGTCTCTCGATTCAAGTCTGCTTCTGCGTTTTCTATCCTTTTCTTTGTTTTGTTTCAGGAAGTTTTTTTATATGATTAGGTTGGCTGACACGCCAGTTCTTCATTAAACTATAAGTTTCATTTGTTTTGCCTTTGTAATATACATAGGATAATCACAAACTTGCTTTTAAGATTCTGAAAATTGATAAATAATCCTCTACATGGTGGGTGAGTGGGTTGATACTGATAACAAGCCTTGGGTTGGGTTTGTAACTGGAGAAGATAGATGTAACTAGTACTTGATTATGATATAATAACCATTGATTAAATGTTATTTGTTATTTTAAATTGCAGAAAAGATGATTAGAAATGGTGGTGGGGCATAAAAAAGCTGATGTTAGTTGGTGACTGGTCTCTCTGTCACTTTTTGAGGATCATAAAAAGCAGGAAATGCTAGTTGGAGACACATGACATGAGTGTTCTTTTTGTGTCTGTAATTTTCCTAACTAGTAATTTTATATGGTAATTATTTTGTTGGGAAGTGGGTGAAAAGATTCCTTCTCAAAGGTAAATGAAAGAATGTGTCCCTTTCTGTCGTTTTATATTGCCTCTCTTCTTTGTTTATTCGCTGCCTCAGCCTCACTCCTTAGTTCTGCAATGAATGTTGGAATATGTTCTACTCAATCAGACAATCATCTCTTTTTCTTAAAAAGTAAAAGGGGAGGGAGGACCAACGCAAAATAATCAGATTGATAGATAGGCCCAATCGGTCCCCTGTAGACCGCAAGGATATATTCATAGAAAAAGAAATTCGATTACAGAAAGGTTGCCAAATGAGATTAAGAAAAATTTTGGGTTATGAGTAAAAAAAGTTGGGTTGGCAGAATGAGGGTTTTCAAGTTTGAGATATGCGTATCTTTCTTGCCACATTACAAATTTGATTTGGTCCACTTAGATATACATACAGAACAGTTGTCTAACTAATAATCACCCCAAAATGATACGTTTGAGAATGTGGGTACAGGGTGAAAGGTCATATGAATATGATTATGGACCTACATCCTTTAGCCGAAGTCAAATCACTTCAATGTTGACAAATTCAATTAGGAGTACTACACGTATCTCTTTCACATCGTTCATATCCTCAAGAGTTACATTTTTTATTTTTTTAAGAGAGAGCTTATACTTTAGTGCATAGTCTTGAGAAGAGATAAAACAAGCACGAGATTGTTGACTCTTTGGACATTGAATTATTTTTCCCAAATCTTTCAATTAATACTTTATTTTGTTAAATCTTATTTACAAATTTATATAAAATTCAAGTAAATATATAGATTAAATTAAGTAGCACAAAATTAAAACACCTAGTGCTCCGACCCTATTCATACAAACTTGACTATGCATAGTTATAAATAATCTTTTAGAAAGTTGTTTTATTATTTCCTAACAATTTATAACCCTTTTCTTTTCACCATTAAAATCTTTTATGAAATTACATTTATCACTTTCTTCTTAATTGATCTTCTTGACTAAGCAGCATTTTCAGGTCGACAAAGAATGGTATAATTATTATTAAAATAAAACAAAAAAGGACGGACACTAACGCTACGTTTGGTTGCTGTCTCCAGTATCTGGAGACGAAACGGAACAGGACGGAACGAAACAAAAGCTGGAGACAGTGAGGTGTTTGGTTGTGGTTGACAGAACAGAAATTTCTGTCTCCGTCTGGAGGACAGAATGTGTTTGGTTGCAGTGGACAGAACGAAAAAATGGTGA